>PVIJ01011006.1:0-57078 GCA_004024925.1 Scalopus aquaticus
CTCTCTCTCTCTCTCTCTCTCTCTCTCTCTCTCCATGTGAAAGGCAGAGGCACTCAAGGTCATATGGATAAGTTCCCAGTGAAATAGCATGAGATATGAACACCATTTTAAAAAGACAACAAATACAGTGACCTATATCAGAGTAATTGGAGCTACATAAACAGATTGAAAAGTTGAAGCCCAGCCATCACAATGTTCCAAGAGAGATCAGTATGGACACTGACATCACAGAGCAAGAATACATGACTACACCAGACAGAAAGCCTCTGCCAAGACAACTGCCTTCCAGCAGGACCTGTGAAGAGGGATCTTTGCAGACATGATGGAGGTCACAGATCTTGAGATGGGGAGATTATCCTGGGTTACCCCGATGGGTTTAAGTAAGTACACAAGCACTTAAAAACCAGCTGAAGTAGACATGGCCTACTGTGTTCCTTTTATCTAGAGTTTACACAGTCAGACACCATGCAAAAGTCGTTTTCCCTTTGCAATGGTTGATGGCATGCTAGGTGTTGCCATGGTTTATCATTATTTCAAGTGGATATAAATCACTGAACTAATACTGAGAGCTTCCAGATCCCAGTTAAATTGAAAATCTGTTATGTTGCTTGTATTGTTTTCAAATGCATTATTACAATGGCTGCGAAGACAGTCAATTCTTAAGACATTTTTAAAAAATCAGCTGAAGTGAGTGGAAGATAAGGTATGACAGAGACTCAATAGTTGCCGCTAACTTCACAAAGGGAGTCATGAACCATGGCATGTGGTCAGCTCCTAAAGCCTGAGCACTACACCTAGATGGCAACTGGCAAGGAAACAGGACATCAGCCCTAAAACTACTTGCACCTGAATTCTGCCAACGACCTGGATGAGCCTGTGGGCAGACTCCCCCGAGTCCTCACTGAGGACCACCTGCCCGTACCTCAATTCTGACCTCATAAGGCCGAAGGCTAATTTGTGTTGCTAGGATTGTGGCAATTTGCTAAGGCAATAATAGAAAACTAACACAGTGGCCATGAAAATTTGTCAAAATAAACTACTTTATTTTGTACATATGATTGACAGACTGGAACAAGACACAGAGTACATTTAGAAGTTGGTAGTCAAAAAAATCAAACAAAAAATCAAAGGAATAAAGAGATGGAAATTATGCACTGTTAAGGTGGAAACAGAAGTGTCAACATCAACTTAATAAAAGTCCCCAAAGGATGGGAAAAAAGAGACTAGAGAAGGGGCAATATTTGAAGACATAATAACCAAGCAATTCCCTGGTAATGAAAAACAATTGTAGTACAGATTGAAAGGGATCAAAGAATGACTATCAAGGATAGATAATACTGCTAATAAATATAAATAAACAAACAAACCCACACCCAGAGCTTATTTGCTTGTTGGTTGTACAGTATAGATCAGAATTTAAAACAATAAAAACAGAAAAATCTAAACATTTTCAGAGGGAAAAAACCGAATAAGAATCAAATAAATATCCTTTACCACAACAGAATATGTTAGTGGAAAATGAAGAATATCTTCTATATTTTAATCTACCCATATAGGGATAAAATAAGTATATTTTCAATTACACCAGGACTTCAAAATATTCCAGTAAGAAAAAATAATAATCCCAAAGGAAGGAATGGAATGTATATCTATTAAAAGAAAGTATCTAACCATATAATTACAAAAATATACATTGCAAATTACCTAAAATTAAATCTCAAATAAACATACAAAATATGTGGAACAGGAGAAGAGACCAAAAGAGCTGAAAGGAAGGTCCTTATTCTGTCTGAGGTAAAGATATTGCTAGTGAAAAGCCTAAGACACTCATAGGGGAAAATGAGCATAAGAGTGGCTACTAGAGAGTAGGGAAAACTAGCAGAAAATACAAAAATAGAATGCACGTTTCTCACCAGTAGAAAAAAGAAAAAAAAAAAAGAAAACAATTCTTGTTCTTTAAAATAGAGGACAGAAAATAATAGAAAAATAGGTAAGCACTGAACAGGTACAAATAAGCATAGAAAATAGAAAACCCCTGCACTCTTACTCACAGGTGTCATAAATAAATCTTATTAATGAATCTAATAAAGATAAAAAGTTAAACTCAATGACTAAAATCAGGATATTTGACCTTTAGGAAAAGGATGCAACATGGTCTACAGCAGACAAAGACTGAAAGTTGAAAATAAAAAGATTTTTACAAAGAGACATAAGACACAAAAAATACAAACTCTGTGAGTGTCAATATTTGCAGTAAAAATATTAGAACAGCTCTAGGTTTTCAAATGATAAAAGGAAAAACACAAGAAGATACAGCAATCACAAGCAGATAGATGTCAACAGAACTGTATAACACAGCATGCAACGACGGCTTGTTTCTGCATCTCCCCCGTCTTCTCTGGGCCTCCTATTACAATCCTTCCGGCTTCAAACAGCCCAGGCCCCTGTGATCCTTCCACCTTGCTGGGAATCCACTACCCCAGTATTGCCTCTCCCCCATCAAGTGTCTTCACTCAGCTTTCTGCATCCAAACAGACTGTCTTTTCTGTAATCTTAAAATGAAAGCAAAGAAGCTGAAATTAGAACTAAAAAGCTTCCCATCACCCAGAGATGATCCTCCTCTCTATTCCCCTTGACTGTCCAGCTACTCAAAAGAATCAATTATGTTCTGTCTCCAGGTCTTCATTTCGCCTTTACTCTTCACTTTACTCCATTCTAGCACCCAGCTCCCTTGTTCTATGAACCCCACTGTTTCAGGACACCAGTAATTACACCACTGCCAAGATCTTACTACCCTCTCAGCAGCTTTCCACACAGCTGTGTTCTCCTTTCGGGAAACTTCCCGTGGCTTCTGTGACTGCATTCTCCCCTTTTTCCAGCTCTCCCTTGTGCCTTCTTTCCCAGCCCTGTTTGCTCCTCCTCTCTCTGTGCGTGGTGTTAATCAGGGCGCAGACCTGGTCCTCTTCACTCCTCCTTCGTCATTTCCTCCCTTGGCAATCTCAAATGCTCACAGCACTGTGTGTGCCAGACTTTCAAGCGCACATCTCCAGCCAAGTCCTCTCTCGGGGCTTCAGACAGTATCCAATGCCTAGCCGCTGGAGCAACACGCTGTCTTAGGAGCATCTCAAACTCAATTTCTTCAAAAGAGAACTCTGGATTTTCCCAGTCTCAAGCCCTCCACCAGCTCCTCCTCCCGTTTCTCCCATTTCATCTACTCAGTGGCTCATGCCAGAAAACAAGGAGTCACCTTGACCCCTTCCTTTCTCATGGTGCTTACATTCCGACCAGAGTCTGAGGCCTGTGGTTCTCCTTCCCATACAAGCAGCTGGTCATTCATCACTGCCCCACCCTGGCCGGACCGTAGTCCGTTCCCCCTGGACTACCACAAACCCTGCTATCCTGCTTCCTCTCTCCTCACCGTCTCCAGGATGGATGTTCCATTAGCAAACATCAAACGTGATGTTTACTTACGTACTTTAATGGCTTTGGATGTCTACTTAAAATACTTTAGTGGCTTTCCATTGTGCTTGAGATAAATAAAAATCCTTAATAAAACCCATACATGATCTTGTTGAGTAACACACCAGCCAAAACTCGTCATCCGCATCCCTATTCATGATGTCCAGCTGCAATGGTGTTTTTTCCTTTCCAGGAAATCACTACACATGTTCCTGCGATTTGGTCCCCACATCCTAATACTGTATCCTTCCATCCTTCCATCCTTCCCCTGACCCGTGTCTGCACATCCTACAGGACCAGCTTAGATGATCCCTCACCAAAGAAGACTTCCCTCCTTTGTTAATTACATGTGATCTTAATTTTTCCTTTATATAATTTTCAATTATTTATTTGTTCACATGACTAATTGTATTTCATCCTTATTTCATCTCTTTTTACAGCAGATTTCCAGCTTCATAAGAGTAGGAAACACCTACATGAAGTTCAGAGGGGTTCCTGGTGCCTAACCCAGTTCCTAGGCTGTAAAGGACAGTCACGCTGTGGTTGTCGAATGAATGACCAGATTGCACACAATGGAAAGTCACTAGCTGTTCTTGTACAAGAGCGTGACTGTGTGATGTCATTATTTAGGAAAGTAAATCTTCTCAGCGAACAGAGAATGGAAACCAGTGGTCTGAGTGGGGATACTTGCAGTGAGGATAGACAAGAATATCTAAAGGTTATAGTTAAAGAAAAACTGTTTGCCTGAAAAGAGGCAAATAATTTTTTAATATTTCAATATTCAGATATTAAATAATTATTTTAAAGTATTTAAAGAAGAATCTCATTGACTACCAATTGCCTAAGAAACCATTATGCATCCTTCCTATGAACCAAGCATTGTGCTGGCTGCAAGCAAGACAGGGAGAAGAATTCTTTGGTCCACAGTGGGACATTATTCTACCATAAAGAGATGAAATACAGTCATGCATTGCTTAAGGCTAGGGACACAATTCCGAGAAATGTATCAAAAGGTGAATTCGTCATTGAGCAAATGCCATATAGCTTACTTACAGACCTAGATGTGCTAGCCCGCTGTGTACCCAGGCTATATATGTAAGGACCCCCATCATAAGTGTGGCCTGTTGTTGAAACAAACATCATTGTGTCTGTGCTGATAACACAGATGAGTCACTGCAAAGAGTTACAAACTGTGTGTTTCACTTATTTGAAATGTCCAGAATAGGGAATGCCCTAGAGACAGAAAGCACATTAGTGGTTGTCAGGGGCTGGGAGAAGGAGGAATGGGGAATGATTGCTCCTGGGTCTGGGGGTTCTTTTGGAGGGTGGCTAAAAATGTTCTGACATTAATTAGTAGTAATGGTTACACAAATCTATAACCTAAATATCACTGAACATTACATATTAAATAAGTGAATAGTGTGGTACAGAAATGACATCTCAATAGAGATTCTTTTAAAAAGAACTCTTCTTGCCTTGCTCTCAAAACTTAACAGTGAAGATGTTGCTCAAGCACAAAGTAAAATATGGTAAGTGCTCGGAGAGAGGAACCACTAGCTCCCCACAGGATGTTGGCACCCAGAGCTCCAGCAGGGTCGTCTGTGTTGTTGATTCCAGAAGGAGTTCTGACCTTGTCTGATGGGCTCTCCAGGCCTGACCCAGAGACTATGGGGAGAGAGAAAAAGGGCTGCAAGGTAGAGAAGAATTTTCTTTTCATTCCCTCCATTCTTCTCCTGATCACTCCACAAATCTAGGAAGAGCCTTCCTTAACCACAGAGCTGTCACCTCACACACTCCCATTCCAGTGAAATATCCACTAATGAAAAAGACACACCACCCACGGCACTGCCTACAACCTCTGTTTTCACCCTGAAGTGAAGACAGACACGGGAGGAGGGTACCACACCGCCTGCATCCAACAGCCAACACCTGGAAGGCTTCTCAAGTCAGCCACTGACTGCTGGCACAGGATGTACTGCTCATCCAAAAATTGCACAGGATGTTTTCCCTTCACTATAAAAGTACATGCCACTCGAGCCTTTTTTCATGTTAGAACTTTACTGTAAGATAATCACAACATGTATAATTGAAAATCCTGTATTTCTAGTAACATTATAGCATGCATACTTAATGTGTATAACTCTCTTAAGCAATTGTACAAACTTGTGATGCTTCATCAAATAGATATTTAACAGTTATCTTAACTAATCCCTCATGGGAAGACATTTAAATGACTCCCAATCTTTTGCTATTATGAAAACAGCAATAAACATACTTGTACATAAAGTTATTTCCATACTTAGCTTTATTTCCCTTAGATTCTCCAAAGTGAAATTTCTATTCCATTTTTTTTTTTTTTTTTTTAGTTTCTTGGCAAAGGCACATCATTTTGTTTGTGTTGGGTCCTTTGATCAGAGCTTATACATGCCTCCTCCTCAAAGTGAAAATGCAAAAATTAAGATGGTGAAAGCAATTGTCACCCTTTCTTTATGCACTTAATGTAACTTAAGTGATATAGAGGAGAAACACCCATTTGACACTTACATTGGAGCTACTACATGCCAAGCATAGAACAAAGTGTTTTGAAAACATTAACTCATTTAATCCTTTCAACAGCTCTAAGAAGCAGCCACTGTCATTATCCCTGAATTACCCATGAGGATACCAGGCCAAGGCTGCACAGGCAGGGAGTGATGAAGCCACTGTCATAGGCGCTGGCAGTGTGGCTCCAACATCTGGGTGCTTGACTGCAATGCTGAACCCAAGTTTGGAATCAGAAGATCTGGGATCAGGATCCAGCTCCACCACGTAATTACCTATAGGCAGATCAATAAAGTGCTCCAACTAGCTTTATCATCTCTCTTATCTAAATATAAGCACATGGGATTTTATGTCAGTGCACACATGTTATCCTATCAAGAATTCTTGATGCAGTCTTTTTCCATCCCTTTTTAGCTTATCTTCCTTCTTTTCCTCTTCCATTCTCCCCATCCCCATAGACGTGTACACCCAACCCCATATTCCTTGTTAATGACCTAGTACTTATTCTCTCATTGTTTTCCCTATACATGTGCATATATACCACACTCATTTTGTCTAGGTTATTGGTTTTTTACACAGAAGTATCTTATTTGTTGCAATCAGGACCCAATCCAGAAAATAGAACCACTCTAAGATAATCTAAACAGAGAGAATTTAACACGGGATATTGGCTACACTGGAGAGAGAAGAGCCAGAAAGCCAAATATGAATGTTGAGGGAACCCAGAGATTTGCCAGAACAGTGAACTGGAACCAGCTGTACACTGTAGGTCCAAAGGAAGGAATTAAAGTTATTCCACCCTAGCCATTATGGGGTGGACCTTGTTGAATCTGGTACATGGCAAAGCTGCCCCATGGGGCTCGAAGCAATGCTTGGGAGGAGATAGTGCTGCCTAAGATGCTGTCCAGGTGAACACCTTGGTTCCCCTCTTGCTTATACCCCACAATAAACCACCATCAACCCCATTGGCTGACCACAACTGATATAGGAGCTTAGGAAACACAATGTCCAGGGGTCAGCTGCTCTGTGTTAGAAGATAGCACCGGAAGCTTGAGCAATGAATCAGAGAGCAATTGCATGAATAATCAACATAATGTTATGCACACTTTCCCATATCTGCTTTTCTCAATCAACATTACCGGGGGCCAATCCCTCCATATCAACAAGTAACTCTCATGTGTTCTTTTCATGGCTGATAAATTATTAGGTAAGTATCTGCTATTAATGAGTATTCACATTCTCCCTCTCTATAATGGGAAAATATTACTTTTCTAGCCTAACTCCTACAATTATTGTGAGCATCATAAAGCTACTCTATAAACTAGGAGCCTGAGTAGTTAATGTAAGTTTTATTGGCCATATTAGCATTTTACTATAATGTGATATTCATGCTGATTGCTAAAAATCTGGTGAAAACACAACCAGGCTGGAAGTTTCGATAACCAGACTAGACTGATATTCTGGGCACCAAGGAAATGCTCGCTGACTGGTATGCCCCCCCTCGGGGAAGGTAGGTCTTCACACCTCCATCTGACTCCTCATTCTGCTCTTCTTATGAAGGTGGTTTCTCCTCAATACACAAAAACCAAGATTGGATTCATGCTTTTTAGCAACACTGTTCAACAGAACATTCTGGGATGATGGAAATATTCCATATCCGTGATGCCGATTTTGGAACCACCAACCATGTGTGGCTATAAGCACTTGAAATATTGCTAGTATGGCTGAGAAACTGTATTTAATTTTAATTCCAGTTTCCGCACATGATGAGTGGTTACTATCTTCAACAGCAACCTCTGAAACCTCAAAGTCACCATCACAGTAGCATAGCTTTGGTGACACATGAGAATCAACTGAAGATTTTTCAAGAGATATGCACTTAACCCCACTCCAGATTTACTGAATCAGAACCTCTGCTGCTTGGACTGGAATGTTCTGTTAAGTCCCTTACACCTCTAAATTCTCCATAAAAAGGGAAGGCAATGGAGACAAGGGGCCTGCACTGTGTTACCTTAGAAATCTAATACATTAGCTCACCTACTCATTAGTGAAGATTAAAAATTTTTAGACTAATTTATTGCCTCTTATAGTCACCTAGCTGAGACTAACACCCTGCAGCAATAGAAAAAATAGAAGGGTAAGTTTTAATAGAGTAGAAGGGAGCCAAGAAAGTCCAAAGAATTTGGCAATGTCCGTGCCTCTGGGGCTCTGTGTTTGGCAATGCTGGGCAGCCCGGGTCGGCATGAAAGCACTAGAAAGAGAAACTCACTGTCAACAAATTTTACCTATTTAAAATGTTTTCCAGGGTCACCCTGGTGGTTTAAGGGGCAGTGCCAGGAGATCTGGAACTCAGCAAGCCCATAGCAGGAAAAGGGAAGGCAGGACATGCCAAGATGGATTCGAGGCTAATGAGGCAGTCAGCTGCTCTAATTGCACAGGGGATGGATAACAGCGCTGCTGAAAGACAAATGATGAGGTAAAGCACTTATTAAATATAAACACCAGGGTGAAGGTGAGATGTTAATTTTCAAGCCGTCGAGTCCTGTCACATAATTCCATTTCACATTAAACTTATTATGGGCCATAATGTAGCACTGTCAATGACTCACCTCTAGCCCTTAACAGCCAGGAAATTGATGGTGAGCCTAAAAATTCCCAGCCCTGAAGTTAGGACATGACTTGAGGGGATAGAAGTGGAATGGGGAAGATATGAAAAATTCAGAATGAATGTTTATAATGCTACCTTGGGCACACTTGTTCAATGTTGCTAGGAGAGCAGTAGCATGCCTTTCTCGGCTCTGGACCCTGCCAGCAGCAAGTGGGAAAACTTTCCACCCTCATTACAATACCTTTAATAAGTGCAAGTGTGGAGCAGCAGCACCTTACACTCTGCCTTTCCGCACCCCCTTGGAGAAAGGGGACAACCTAATAAACAAATGAGGATTGACAGGAAACAAAGGGGCAAGCTTGAGCTGAGGAATTTACAGCTGCTGGGGTAAAGTTTCTTAACTCACCTCTTTCATTGCATCATAAATCTCATTCTCCTGACCCCAAACTGAAAACTTTGAGTGATTCTCCATTGTCTCTAAAATGAACCTATCCTCCTTAGCCTGACATCAAAGCCTTCATAAAACAGCCCCAACCTCACTTCCTGTCTCATGTCTCTGAATTGTTCTCCTTTGTGAACCTCCTTTGTGAAGCTTCACAGAATAATAGATGGGGAAAAACAATGGCTATAGGAGTGATGACAAGTTAACTTTTATGAATAGCTTTCTTATCTATAAAAGGGACAGAGGGCTAATGACATAATGAAATTAATGTGAGCAGTAAATCATAGTGTCTGGCTTATAAAACACAGGTTTCCTTTACCTTCCTACTCAAGTCAGTCTTATCTTCTCATAATTTCTAAAACACACCCAGTAACTTCCTTCTATCCTTCATCTCATCCCTACACCCCTCCCCACCATCACCTCCAATGTCCTGCTAGGCTTCTCTTCTCTTTTAAAGATCTACACAGTGGAATACTAGTCACTTACCAAAAAGAATAAACTCTAGTCATTTGTGGCAACATGGATGAAATTAGAAGGGATTATACCAAGCAAAGTAAGTCAGAAGGAGAAAGACAAATACTGGATGGTGTCACATAGTGTGGAAGTGTGGAATAGAGAGAAACCAAGCAAAAGGACAAATAAAGCCAAGCCTACAACAAACCCTAGGAAGTTGATTATAGAATTGTAGCTATGGGGGAAGAGGGTGTGGAAGAGCAAGAACAAAGTGGAGGGCCACAAAGGACTATGAAGATGGACTTTGGGTCCTTTGGTAGTAGGCGTAGTGTAGTAACAGTGCCTAGAGGGGAGGTGTCCTAGACCTGTACAACATAAAAAATGCTATAAACCAATGTTAACTCAAAAATAAACAAAGACCTAAGTCCATCTGAGCCCTTCCATGCAGACAGACAGCGTCTGCGTCAGGAGGAGGGCTTAGGGCAAACTGCAATAGTCTTCTAACTCTACGATACAGAGTACAAAAATTGTGCTTTGACAGTAGGACAATTTTTCCCAATTGATGGGTAATGGGAAGAAACTGAAAATACTTTCTAAGCTATTTAAAAATCCATGTCACTGTAAATTGTTGTTATTTTAATTTCTTCTGAAACTTGGGGCTTGTTTCATGCCAGGTAACAAGCTGCACTGCTGTCGTCTGGGGGAGGTAGATGGGGGGGGGGGGGGCTGTGACCGTGCTGCTGAACCACAGATGTCCCCGTGGTTGGGGGCTTAATCTTTCCTCCAAGATCAGCTTATCACCCACGGTTTCAGGATAATCCTATCAGGGGAAGTACCATGTTCCCTGCCCCCACCTTAGACTAGTTGCTGGGATGTAGGGTGGAGCTGAGCAGCCAGAGGAAGCTCAATAACATGAAAAGTAGGTGGGTCTGGAAGGGTTCTTGTCTCCGGCTTTGACTTGCACCCTGGAACTATTCAATGGGGACTTGTACAAGACATGTAGAGAGACTTGAAAAAGACAATTGGGTGGCAGACACGTGGATGAGGGAGGGACTCATGAGAAAGCTATGCTTGGCAGACACAGCGGCAGTTGTTATCTTGATTTGTAGTTTTATTTTGCTACTTTGGTCCCAGATTTGCCTAAATCCTTTCTTGTTCCCCACAAAAGGTACCTTAGACTGTGGGAAGCTTTTGGACCTCAGTGGCGCTGCTTCTGGCTGGCCCTGTGTGCCTGATCATTTGCCCATGATGGGATGGGTAATTTCAGATGTTTTATTGGAAAACTCTTCTTAGGAATATCTTTTCTTGCTCTCACTCTCTCGCCATACTAATTTTATTAAAATCTATCACGCTCAGAGTCTGCTTCCTTTGTCTTTGTACACACAGATAGCAGAATCCCATTTTAGAGCATGCACCCCTTAAGTTTGGGGTCCCCGGGTGCATCTCATTGTGTACCCTGCTTATACTAACAACCAGAAACCTGAGACCCAGGCTCATTCACCTAGGGTGTGGATGCCAGAAGATCTAGGTCAGGGACTATGGACATGGTTTTATATGGAATTCTAGAATCAACATTTCCATTGCCCTTAACTCCATGAACCCACCCATTTATCAAGCGCTCTTTTTTATATATAGGATCCTTAGCTAGCTAATGGTCAGACAGGTCTTTGTATTTGTGTAAGGTATGCTGCCTTCTCTTATAGAGTCTAGACTCTATCTCAAAAATAAGGCACTGATAGAGATAGACTATCGGGAGAAGTCACAGGAATTATCATACCAGCATAGAATTTGTGGGAAGGTCATAGGGCTCACTTCCAACTAAGGCGATCAAAGAACCATTTCAGGTCATTTAACTTTCTCAAGCCACATCTACCCTGCTCTAGAGAAAAGGATAAAACTCTTAATTCTATAAACTCTTAAAAAACACCCAAAAATCCATTTTTTAAACTTTTTTCATGCTCATCCTTTGGCAATCTTGAAATCTTCTCCCCAGCAATAATTCTTCTGTGATTTCTCATTGGAAATGTGCTCACGCTAGAATATTAAATTAAAGCAGTAAAGTTGGAATGGGAGACATCAGATTGAGAAGTAAAAGTTTATAATTCATCTAAAAATGACTATAATATACAAGGGAAGATAAGACCTTTTTCCCCAAATGGACTACGAAATTCCTATTCATACAGAAAATTACTTTTGCTCCCCTTTCTTGGCACTCAGAAACTAAACTAGTAATATTCGTCCTCAAAACCCCCTGAATTGATTCTCTTTTGTGAGTTTAAAGTCTGTCTTTCGAATCCAATATGACTTGGCACGGTCCTATGTGAGCCTCATTTACACAGCAGCCCTGTCACTGACAGTCACCATTGCTCTGCAAGTCTCCTCCATAGGTCAGAAGTGTTTGTTATAGTTCAGGAATTTTAGACATATTTGTCATCCTGTTCTGAAATATATCCTTAGAGCTGGCCAACAGTAAAACATTTTGGGAACTGGACTCACTTGACAACTACATTCACTTTAGAAAATAATAGAAATGTAAAAACATAAAAATAATAGGTTATTTTTACTGAGCATTCACTGAATCCCACATACGTTGTAAGCACTTCACATGTTTTGTATTATTTAATAATGCTTTTTATTATTTAATTGTGTTTTATGTTATTTATTCCTCATAAGTAATCCCACAATAGGAGTAATATTATTTTACCCATTATACAAATAATGATACCGAAGCCAAAGTCTCACAGAAATTAAGGGCAGAAGTCTGACTGCACCCTGGGGCCCAGCTCCTAACTGTCAGGCACTAAAGCCTGTGTCAGAACATGGGAGTCCTATCTGCGCTAAGTGTCAAACCAAAAGGTTTCCCCTCCTCCTCCTCTCCTCACTACCTCAACCACAGAAATGATTTCATAAACCTTCCTGTCCCTCAGGGGAAAGAAAAATGATAGGCAATAGTGTTGATCTGGGTGAGGATAAATCTAATTTCAAAAAGACAGGTATTCAAAACCTAACGGTAGCTAGAAATTTTAGCCAGGTGTCCATTACTATTGATTAGACAGACAGACAGACAGGAATGAGAAGACTGGAGTAAGATGAACATTTGTCACCTATTTCTCCTGAATTTTCGGTTCCTCAGACTTGTGTGTGAGAGCCCCGTTATTCTTCTGCTGGCTCTTTTGTACCCATTTGCTTCTCCAGCTCTTTCTTGTGCTCAGATGGTCTCTCTTTCACACCATGCCTTGCTTGCCATATGCTTCAGTGCCTCATAATTCAGACACTTCTTTTAAATGCCCTTTACTGTGGGAGATGCACAGACAAGGGATCCAACTCCTGTTCTTAAAGCCGTAGCATCTAGTGGTGGAGTCAGCATATGCAGACCCTGCCTAACTGGGTTATCCATCACTATACTGGCCACAATTATCTCCCCTGCAAGTGATAGAAACCCAACTCAACAGGGTCTAAAGACAGTAAATGATATTATGGAGTCATTCAGTTGGAAAAGATAACGGGGTAGTTCGTTGGATCAGAGAATGAACTGCAAGAACCAAGGTTTCAAAGACCAGTAACTGGAACTCAAAACCACCATAATTCCATTCATTCAACACATACTCACTGAGCACCAATTGTGGACCACACACTATGCTAGACATGGGGGGGGCTGGGTGGGGGGATAGAAGAAAATCCATGTTTCTCATTTCCCCTCCCCTTGGTTTCAATTTTCACATGATTTTTTATGTGGCTGGGAAATGGCTTCTAGAAGTTTTGGTTCATATGCTTTGAATCAACAAACACAGCTAAAATAGAAATTCTCCCTTACATATGACATTGTATTCCAATGTTACTTCAATAAAAGCAATTCAATTGAAAAAAAAAATAGAATTGCTTTCTCCCAACATCCAGAAATCAATTCCAAGGAAGATTCCAACTGATTCACTTGGTCCTATGTTTAAATGATTACAAATGCGGAGCTCTTGACCAGCTCAGTGGGGTCACATGCCCACCCTATGGACAGGGTTGGGGAGGAGTTCCCCAAGGAATGAGGATGGTGAAAGCTGAAGGAGGAAAATGGCAAAGAGCAAAAACCATGACTGACTGGAGTCACAGTTAAGACCCCTGGTTGCAGTAGTCCAAAGTGGGAAGGCGCTCTTCTAACAGAGACCATGAGTGGCTTCATAAAAAAGATGTAGCAGTTTGGCAAACAGAGCATCTCCACAGCTTAGGTTTCCAAAAATGTTCAGAGTAGGCACACTAATGGCCCCCCAAAAATGGCCAGTCCTAATCCCTGGAACCTGTGACATGTTATATTACAGACAAAGGGATTTTGCTGCTGTAATTAAGGTATGGACCTTCCTTAAGATAAGGAGATCACCCTGGATGATTTAGGTTGACTCAGTCTAATCATATGAATACTTAAAAGCAGAGAAATTTCTGGCTAGGGGCAGAGAGATGTGAGAGAAGAGAAAGGCAGAGCAACTGTAGGCATGACAAGGCGTCCATGTGCATTGTTGACTAGGAAACAAGTGCCCACAGTGAAGGAACACAAAATGGCCTCTAGAAGCTCAGAGCAGCCCTCAGCTGAGCACCATGAAGGGAACGGGGACTTCCATCCGATAAGCAAGAGGAACTGGGTTCTCTTAAGCCTGCATGAGCTTGGAAGGAGATTCTCACCCAACCCTCCCTGTAAGAGCCCAGCCAGGCCAACAACTTGATTTCAGCCTATGGCACCTAATGCAGGGAAGTCCACTGAGCCAACCTGGACTTCTGACATACAAAACTGTGAGATGATACATTCATGCTATTTTAATCTGCTAAATTTGTGGCAATTTATTATGGTAGCCATAGAAAATACAATACGATACACCCATCAATACAAATACAATACAAGCACCCATCAGCTCTGGAGAGGAAAAAAAGTAATTCTACAAAGCCTTTAATTGGGAGAAACTAAGACACAACAAAGCTGACAGCAATAACATTAGTCTCATAGCCTCCCTGACCTGACCCAAATTGGCCCAGGAGGGGAAGAAGTTGCAGGCGGCAGGAGCCAACAGTCTGTGTTGGGGCCTCCGCCTGCAGCTGCAGACCCTTTGCTGTTAGTCATCAGGAACTGGCTAATCATGGGCCAGACAGTCTGTCATGTGTCCCAAGAGCTAAGTATGGTTTATGGTTTTTACGTTTTGTTTAAAATGTACATAACGTTTGAAAAAGCAAAAGATTCATAATATTCTTCAACATGTGAAAATTACATTAATTTAAATTCCAATGCCCGTGAATAAGGCTTTATGGTAAGTCATGCTCACTCATTTAGACATTGTCTGTGGTTGCCTTTGTGTGACAATGGCAGAAGTGAGTACTTGTAACAGATACCCTATGACCTGCAAGGCCTAAAACTATCTGGCTCTTTAAGGGAAAAGTTGGCCAACCTCCACATTAGAAAATATTAAACTGTAAACATCCCTGTGAACCTTAATACACCCCAGTGCACATTTGGTTTGGTTACTGGAGATAAAGAATTCAGTAGTGTCCAACTCCCAAGGCCTGGAGCAGCCTGGACTGAAAAACATGGGGCAAGATGGCTGAAGCCTGGTTCTTTTGACTCTGTGGTTGTGTCTAAGGTAGACCCAGAGACCCCCTTGAGGAGGTCTCTTGCCTCCTGCCAAGAATCCCAAGTGATGCACAAAGCCCAGGAAGGAGGCAACTTTGGGCTTATAGATGGGAACCTATTTTTGCCATATTACTTAGCCCTGTGTTGGGGGGAGTGGGAGGCAGGCTAGCTTTATAGGCTGCAAGTGGATAAAAGTAGAGTCCATGAGTAGAAGGGCAAGAATAAAGTAACAAGAGTGAAAAGCAGAAACACAGGGCTCAAGGCAAGGGCTGAGATCACAGACACACCCCCACCTCTGTCACCAGCCAGCAGTGCGAGCTGGACTAGTCAACAGAAGCTCTGAGTGACATCTGGTTTTCCCAGCTGATGAATTTTCTTCCTGGAGCTATGGGCTCATTGACCAGGTCAGCTCTAAAATGTTCAGGCCATTAACCTGTAATTTAGAATTCTGTCCTTAATGAAAAACGTTATGAAAAACATCTACTATCTATCAAATGGCTGAAGTAAGACTGATATGAAGTGGATTTAATAAGATGACTTACCACATGGAGTCTATTAAAGTATTTTAAATATTACTAGATAGTCCCTGGGCTTTCATGGGGTCATAGTGTCCAAATGTGGTTTCACATTTCACTGCATCCTCTTCAAGTTTAGGCTACCTCTTCCAAAGCAGGAACTAAAGTTAGAACAAAGCTACCTGTTGTCAGTAACTAAAGAGATTAGACAATCTGTCAAATTCACCAATAGTCCCCAGCAGAATTGTAGTGATTTCCAGAGAGGTGGAAAGAGCACACGGTCTAGTCAAGGACAGGAGGAGGCATCCAATGGTCTGGGAGAATCCAGGTCTTCTGGTGACCAGCCCGTGTTCTCTGCCAGTGACACAAACTGTGGTTTCTCGCATTAAACTTCTGAGCCCATCCTGGGGCCTTGTTCATGGAATTCAAGGTCTCTTCACTAAAACCCATCAACCCCACCATCCATGTCAGGCTGACCCAACAGCTTGCTTTTCCAGGCCAGCCATTCTCTTCACCACAAACAAAAGCAAGGCTGATCGTTTATAGACCAATTTCTCTAATGAACCCACAAGCTCCCCCTCCTGGCAGTGCAGGGAGATCAAAGTGATGGTGCTAGAGTATTATGTGCATCAGTGCTGCATCACACACTGAAGTTAGATGACATCTCCCTCTCTCGGGTTTTGCCTTTAGAATAAGAAAGTTTACATCATCTATCCACAGAAAGTCAATATCACAAATAGTGATTTAAAAAAAAGTAAAATTATGGAGATCATGAAAGAAGCAGATTTGGGGAGGCAGAATTTGCTTTGGGAAACACAGAAGACTTGAAAGTAGAAAGACCTCAGCTAAGATCCTGGCTCCTCTCATTAACTGTGTGCTTGATCCTTCTAAGCCTCTGTCCTTATCTGCAAGATGAGGGGATAAAGCCTATCTGCAAGGCTGGGAGAACTGAATGAAGTAGTGTGTATGCGGCTCCCCGGACACTGCTCAGCACAGCACTGCTAGTTGTTTTGCATATGAAATAAATGGGAATAAGCAGGGAACACTAGAGATACAGTAGGTATTAGTGGAATCTAGTGCTGTTTGCCCCTCTGTGCTGCTGTTAGCGTGCAATAAATGGGTAACCAGAAACTTCCCACACTTTGAAGGGGTCTGGCCGTCTGTGTGCACAAGGAGGGCAGGCAGATTCTTAGTGAGAAAGTACTTTACCAGAATTAGTGTGCACAGAAACAGAAGAAAGAATATTCCTATTAAGTTTCCCAATAAGCCTCCCCCCATCAACCTGAATTACCCGTCCCCTAGTGAGTAAACACCCAGCCAAAGAGGGTCACCTCAAAACAGGGTGACTGAGGCCTGAAAGCTTGCCACAGGTCTAAGGCACCTTCTGGTGGGAACCATAGGGAAGAGGTTCTAAGGTAAATCCCAGCAAGCTGAGGGGGAAAGAGGCACCACAACCAGACAATGGCTGCTATTGTCAGTGTCCCCGCTTGTCTCTTTCAAGTGTCTCTACATGTCTCTCCTCCACACGTCTCCTGTCCAGCAGGACCAGGGCCCAAGGTGGGCTGCAGGACAACAAGAATCCATTCCAAGCGCAACTGCCTGGCCACTTAGTTCCACCCCTTTTATGGAGATGTCTCTAACTCTGCCTCAATACCCACTAAATCAGGAGCTGATTACTTCTGCAAAATTTCTTCCTCCTCCCTCTCAGCTCATCTGACTTAGAGAGGAGCTGATTAGAAAGGAGACACAACAAAGTAGACAGTGCACCAGGGAGTGAGTCAGCTAGGTAAACTCCAGTAGGGTTAAGTGCAAATAATCCACACCATCCAGTAGATTACTCCAGTCACAGAATCCATCCAACAAAACAGCCGAAAGCTGCTTTGCTGGGGAGCAATAAGAGTTCTGACCCAAGACCCAAGCTTCAGAGGGAGAAGTAAATGGTAATTTGGCATCCGAACAATTCAAGGGAAGGAAGGCTGGCCAGGTGGACCCAGGCCTGGACACTCAGAAGCCATGACCAATGCAGAAGGAGTACGAGCAGAAACCAGAGTGAAAACCAAGAAATCTAAGAAGACCTGGGAAAAGCAAGTGAAAGTGCCCAAAGGAAGCTGTGGCCCATCTTGTTATTTTTCTAAGGGCCCCAGTGATCATCCTTTGTATCCTAGCTTTGGAGTTAGTGAAGGTTGAGATTGACCTTGAATCCCAACATGCCCTGCAGAGGCTGGAGTAGGGTCCCAGCTGGACTGGAAAGCTCCTGCAATTTCCACCAGCAAGATTTGGTTTTGACTACTGTTTCCACCTCTTGCTGATTTTAGGACACTCCCCCCCACCCCAGGAAGTCACAGTCCTTCCTTTACACCTTGAAGTCTTTATTTACAAAATAGGGGTTATACCCAATAAACTCAAAGCTTTATTCTGGCTCAGATTCTAAAAGCCCTTGGAGAGGGCATATAACTAGAGAGAAAAGCTTCCCTCCCACACAAAGTCTGCTGTGCTCCTTGTTTATATTGCTCTGGGGGAGGGGATAATGGTTTTCTGGAAAATTCTCAGAGTCAAGCGGATGATAACACACCTAAGAGTCGTGATGGACAATGAACACAGGCTATGGATTTGACCCCCCGAGACCCCATGATGTAGTCATCTCACCAGACTCTCAGTACAAGGGAAGGGTACATCAAAGACTTTGGGGTGTTCTGTGAAGGGGTGCAGGAATAAGCAGCACAGGAGATGGCCACCCCACACAAAATCTTGCAGCTCTGTGCATCTGTGTCCCTGTGTGTCTCCAGCATGTGCCCGCGCCATGCCTGCCAATGTTCATGCCTTTCAGCGTCGTTCTCATTCCTGGACTGTTTCATGTCCCAGCTGGTGTTCTTTTCTCCCACAAGCTGCCTTAGAACACACAGACCAGCTGTCTGTTCACCCACCTCCCCCAAAGCTGCATTCTATTCCCAACGGCACCATGCCACCCAGTCCAGGGGCCTGTGATCCCACTGGCACTGAGGGCCAAAGAGCAAAGAGCTGATTCCAGCTCTTTTTCTCCTTTTCATTGTGCACGTGTGTGTGCGCACGCGCACGCACGCACACACACACACACACACACACACACACACCAGGAGAAGGGTTCACACCTTCTGCCTTCCCTCTTCCTTGGACTCAAACCTCTTTTCATGTGAATTATTCTTCAAAATGAGTTCAGTTGGCTGTAAGCAAGTGTGAGGGACAGTACATCTATATAAATGCTTTCAGTGCGTTAACAAAACACAAATTTGTGATGTGCCTACAGCATGAGAGGTATTGGGCTGGTCCGGACCAATGCAAAATGAATCAGAGACAGGCCAGAGAGTGCTAAAGATGGAACCACTGATGAGCGAGGCATCTACAAACTGTTTCTTTAACAGAGTTTCCAATGCATTCAAAGAATGATCTCAAGAGTCTTGTCGGTATGTCAGTCTAGCTGCTGTCTGAATTGCAAATATGATCCCCTTTCCACAGCATTTTTGCCATGGTTTCTTGCCCTGCCCATCACTTTCAAGTGGGGGTGGAGTGTAATATGGGTGTCTGCTTGTTGTGCAGTGGAAAGAATACTGGATACAGAGTATGAACCCTACAGTGTGGTCCCAGCAACCCCACCTACTAGCCATGTGCCCTGAGACAGGTTTCCTCTCTATGCTGCTGTGTGGCCTGGGGAGCCTGGAGCCCACTCTCTCGAGCATCCCAAATGCTCCCGTTCCATTGACCTGCCGCATGCAACTCACTGCAGAAAGACCCTGAAACCACCAAGCAGGGGAAATGACATGGGAAATGTCATTAGGAGGGAAGAGGGTCCAAGAGGGGTCTGTGGTACTAAAAGTGACCAAGGTGATGATGCTTCCTAAGGAGACGGATTGGGAGCCTTTAAACTGGCAGAGAATTCTGTCCAGACAGCTTGATTGACATCAGGAATGCCATCATCTTCGAAAAACCTAATGAGAATATGTCTTTTTGAAGACAGCAGACCTGATCATTAAACAGGGTATGAGAATGTGTGTGGGGTGTGTGTGTGTATGTGTGTGAGTTTGTGTGTGTGTGTCCCTGACTATATCCAAGTGTAACCTTCTATCCCACATCCAAGTCCAGATTACCCTTTTTAAAGGACCTTGAGTTTGCTTTCTAATTGTCCTCAGGTACCTTTTTTCTTTCCTTCTTTCTCTCCCCTCCCTCTTTTCCCCCCTCACTTCCTTTTTCTCTCTGTCATAAGCACACATGGTTTAAAAAAATAACTTAGCATAAAATTGTATAAAGTGGAAAAGTCTCCTTTTTCCCCTCCCGACCCCCAATTCCTCAGCTGCCCTCTACAGTCACTTCTAGCATTTTCCTGCTTAAATCTCAAAAGTTTCCCCTACGCAAACCTGCACATGTGCATTTATATCCTTTTACTTTCAAGGTTTTATTCTTCCCCAGTGTACATGTGCCTGGTATATGCCGTGAACATGTAGCCAAAACGTTGTATAAATCATATTTACTGTGCCAGGTATAAACAGAAAAAAAAAGTTTTAAAAGATAAAAATATAGTATTATGCTTTACTAGGCAATTTAAACTAAAAATGGAAAAACTATGTTAATAAGAGTCTTTCTCCCCTCCCCCCACTGCTGAAGCAGTTGTGTGTTCTCGGTAGGAAGCTTTCCTTAAAGCTGGGCACTCTTGTATTTGAATCAACCTCTTGATTAAAAAAAAAAAAATCTTTAGGACTTTTTTGATGATGTGCATTTTATAGCTTCCATAATGAGCCGAGAGAGCCCTTCAGTATTGAAACTCCAGCAGGTTAGTGGTGCCCCAGAAAAGCACGTGGCAAGTGACCTAGATGAGGTCCAGTTTAGGAGGACTTATGTAACGGCCAGCAAGGGGGCCACAGCAGCCGGGGCGTGGCAAGCAGATGCTGGCGCTGCCTTAGGCAGCGTGAGAATCTGGAAAGGTAAGGGGCCCGCACCCACAGAAAGTCAGATCTTGAATCAATTTGAAGGAATCGTAACACAGATTGGAATTACAGGCTGGAATCATGCATCATGGTGGCAGGTTTCCAGTTAGCTGGCATCCAGAGAAAGCAGGCGTGGAGGTCAGCGTGACCTCAGTAGTGGGAGAGCCTTGCGGGAAACGCTGGAACTGGAGGGGTGAATGCAGGGGGATCCAGGCACTGAGAGGCACAGGCTGCCTCAAAGTCCTGGGGCTACTGCAACAAAGCGCCTCAACAAGGGAGGCCGAAAACCAGTCACTTATCCTCTGTTGGTTTTATGGGGAGTGTCTGAAGTAAAGGTGCGAGTAATGTGTGCTCCTTCGGAACCCTCTAGAGAGAACCCTCCTTGCCTCTTCCAGCTTGTAGGGGCTGCTGGCAGTCTGGGTGTTCCCTGGCTTGAAGCTCCTCCCTCCAGTCTCTGCTTCCGTCAGCATTTGGCCATCTCCTCCCCCCGCCTCTGCCTTCACAGTGTCCTCTCTTCCAAGGTCACCAGTCATATTGGAATAAGGGCTCACGCTACTCCAGTACAATTGCACCTTAACTAAGTTCATCTGAGATGACTTTTCAAATAAGGTCACAGTCTGAGATGCTGGACATTCGGACCCCAACATATCTGATGGTGGAAGGGAGGACACAAGGCAAACCACATACTTGGCAAGCATTTTCCATACGGTTCCATGACCAGTCTGCCTCACCCCCACCCACCCAGACAAAGTCAATGTGCACAGAACCTCCTCCTCCAAGGCCCTTCAGCGCTCCCTGGGCTCCCATTCATACAGCCTCACTGTGGAGCTTCTTAGCACCCAGAATTTCTGCTTCTGCGAAGCAACCAGATGCTCTTGTCTGCACCCCAAGTCCTGCCTTCTGAGCCTTCTTCATAGTCCTTTTCCTCATCTGCAATCCCTCCCTGCTTCACACCCCTTTCATGGCTTTGGACCCCATGAATTCACTGTGCTCATCAACACTCTCGGTTCCCTCCCTGCCCCCCTGAGAGCCCAGGTGCCCATCTGGCACGAAGGCTGCCACGTCCAGTCATGGATTCAGACCTCAGGAGAAAACTATAAAAAGTGTGTGTTTCTGTCTACATACTTCTCTAAATGAAAACCGTCATTTCAGTCTTAGCTGTGTCTTAGCGGGAGCTAAATCTGGGTTCCCATTTGAGTTCCTGTCCTGTCTCCTATATCAACTCCCAACTTCCCTCACACTTCTCAGGCTCAAACCTCATCCCCACTTCCTTCCCTCCCTCTGAAAACATTTCCCCCCTTCAACAACTAATGGTTGGATGGGATAATTCTCCGCTTTGAGGAGGTCCTGCATATTGTCCCCTGGATCCCTGTATTCTACACACTTATCTCAGTTATGACAACCAAACATGTCTTCAGACATTGCTAAATGTTCCCGGGGTTGGGGGTGGTGGTGCAAAAGAAACCCCCTGTTGAAACCATGGATCTAAGCATTGAAAATAGCTCAGATGACCTCTACCAGCTGGGGACCCACATCACCTGCACATCACAGAGAGGCCACTCGAGGAGTAGCCAGGATCCCTTGGAAGACGCGACAGCCAGACCCACAGACAGCTCAGATCAACACACCCTTGCTCACCTGGAGACCCAGGAAATGCTTGGGCAGCTAAGGGTGTGCAGGAGCATGTGTAGCAGAGCCCACATGGGGTAAATTCTAGGTTTACCCCGTCTCTCATCTGAGAGGTCTCTCAACTGAAGGACTCAAACATCAGCTTATTCGCCAGTCATTTCCTACCATGAGCTGGTGACCATTACTTCCTGATATGCTTTTGTTAGAGGATTCTCTTTTTCTCACAGACTTTCCTTGAAATGTGAACCTACCCAGAAGAGCACAGAAATCACTGACATTGTTGAATCAGCTGACAAAGCCTTTGACCTCAAGGTTCTGTGGAAGTCAGACACATGTGCATCAGCTTTGGCTATTCTGTCTGTCTTCCAGATGCTCAGATTTGCTGAATCTTTCTGGAACTTTCTAGCCACACCCCCACTGCATATTATAACAGCCAAAACTAGGAGATCAGCACTATCTAGGATCACTGTAACCTCCTCCATTCCCTTGCTGGAACATCAGAGGCAGGCGCTTACCGGTCCTGCGGACCTACCAGATATTAACCCATAAGAGCTCAGGGGAGGAAAGTCAGGCAGACCACTGGGAGAAAGATCCTGCTAACCCACGCATTCATTTTTAAACCCTCAAGCACTAAAGGCCCCCATTCAGCGCACACACATATCACAGAGAACCAACCTTGCCTATAGCTCTACTATGCCACGCCCAGCACCCACAAGGCAACTGACAGGCACGGGGTGATAAGCAAGCTATTTTCTGAATCTGCACAAGGAGTGTTTAATATTCCAAAGCTCATACAAATGGAAGAGGCTGCTAAACAGCAGTGTTGGAGTGTTCTGCATAAGAGCATTATGCATTTTGCAAGGAAATTATTTTTAAAAGCTCTTCTCTGACAGTCTCTTCAAAGAGAGACAATTGTTGCTTTTGAAATTTCCAATGCTCTGCCATAGATAAGCCACTCAGATCTGCCTCTGGGGTGACTAAGTGCTCCTTTGCTCTCTGTTTTCTTCTTCAGATCGTTCCAAGCCCCCCAGCTCTCAAAGAAATCAAGTCCCAAACGAGGGCATTAGGCAGAGGGTTCCTGATCCTCAAGTTCTGAGCTAAAAGAGCAAGACTCTGTTCTAGAAGGGAGGGTTCTCCAGTGAGGATTCTTGAGGGCTAATCCTCCTTATTTCCTAGCCCCACAGATCCAATTCTCCAGGGGGCATTCACGGGTGAATGTCCTACTAGAGGCTGACTGTTTGTGTCCCCTCTGAAATTCACATGTTGAACTTAGTCCCCAAAGCAGTGGTGTTGAAGGTGAGGCTGTGTGGGGTATTTAGGTCATCAGAGAGAGCCCTCATGAATAGGACTAGTCCCCTTATAAAAGAGACCCCAAAGAGCTCCTCCATATGAGGACACAGCAAAAAATATACTCATCTGAAAACCAGGAAAGAGGCCTCACCAGACATAGAACCTGCAGGGATCTTGACCTCAGAACAGCGAGAAATACATTTCTGTTGTTTCTAAGTTATCTAGTCTATGGTATTTTCTGATGCAGCCCAAACGAAGACATTTCCTGCTAGAAATCTATCCAGCTGAATTTGTTCGCTGTTAATTTTTGTTAATTTCTTACTTTATTTCGTTGTCATCAGGGAATATAGTTTATGGAATTCTCATTTTTAATTTATTTTATTTCTTATTGAAGTAGCATAGCAATATAACATTATATAAACTTCAGGCATACATCACTAAAAATTCACACACACACACACACACACACACACACACACACATACATATAACACATTCAGTTTACCCCTAAAAGTCCAACTCTGTCCTTCACCCTTTCTGCCAGTTTGCCTTTCACCCTTTAACTAGTTTTAAGACTAGTTAAGACTTAATGAAAAATCCCAGGAAGAGTTCTACAAGGGACATCATCTCTGTTTTTTTCATTCTGATTTCTTAATTCTAGTGATAAATATTCATTAGTTGACCCTTTATACATTTTTCTATGTGTGAAATATTTCATTATAAAAATATTTCAAGAAATGAAATGAAAATGCCAAAGAAAAGGCCTTGATAATACTCCTTAATCAACCTGGGTATTGCCCAGCCTGCGACATGTACTCTTGATCTTTGTTCATTCACACCAATGGTTTCAGTGACCCTCAACCAGATGACATCATCTGAAAGCAGAGACCTTAGAGTTTCCAGCATATGCCACAGTGATAGACACCTGGTAAGCATTATTTGTTGAGTTTTTTGTTCATAAAATTGAGGACTCTCCTTTTCTGAGATTCTTGCCCTCAGATCCATAGCTTTTTCCTCCCCTAATGGATCCAACGTGTGATGGGGAGGTCACTCCAGTACGTATGTCCTTTTGTGGCGATGCAATGGAATCTTGAGTTTTATAATGTGGACATTATAAATGATATGTCTACACACTTACGTTTAAAATTATGTCAAGTTCGCATGAGTTTCGAAGCATGACTAATTTTCTGATGCTCATTCTTTTCCCATGCCCTTGATTATCCCTCTGATTCTTTCTCTAGAAGAGATCCCAGATTATTTTTCCTTTCAAGGTCACCCCACTTCCATCTTCCATTGCAAAAAGCACTTGAACTCTGGTCAGATAAATGTCTTGCCCAGACTTCCTACTGCTTATAGCTCACAGCATAGCACAGCCTCCCAAGCAGTCAGTCCCACCAGCAATGCCTGGATGGAGTCCCATGGAGTCTTGAGTCCAAGGTCCTCACAGTGTCATTTTCCACAGTTTCTGCACAGGCTACCCCACTCTGATGCCTTCCTATTCCTATGCCTCCACTCATCCAGAACCAGAGGTCACTTCTGGGATATCACCTCCAGGGCACTGTTTCTCTTTATTCTCTGCTTCATCTACCTGTGAATGTAAATGAGTGAAGCCAGGACTCCACAGGCAAGGGCCTTCCCTGGCCTTCAGAGATGGCCCTGCAAATGCATCCAGGAGAGCCTCAAAGCAAGTACAGTCAATGATGTCTTTGGAAATCCATAAGGACAATGTTCTTTCCTGTGACCCATGCTATGTTGATGATGGTGGGATGAGGAAGAGACACAGTGACTTTACTGCAACCCACAATGCCAACTGGGATACAGTGAGGGTCCCTCAGGTACCACAAGGGTCCAAAAGTACCACAAGGATAGCTTGAATAACAGCCCACTGCAACCAACCACAGATCCTCTCTGTCCTACAAGCCTTGTCACAGGATATGGTTTACCCTCTAGAACAGTTTCTTCTTTTACAATAAACTTTCTCTAGGGGACACCCTTTTTCCTTCCTGCCATCTTGATCGCCCAATATCCCCATCCTGAGTCATATATCCAACACATATCCAAATAGCCAACAAAAGTGTATGTATGTATCTTCAGCCCAAATTGTGGACAGATTTATGTTACAGTCAGTATCACTATTTCATTGTTTATCCAGAGGGCTACTCAGTAAATGTAAGCAGATACTTGAAACTAAGAATGTATCCTTTTCTGTATCTTATATATACCCAGTGGATAGAGTGTGTTATGCTAACATTGATGTTACTGACAGGTGATTAAACATCATCTTTCATTTACCTCTCAAGTCCCAGAACTCCAGCCACAGTAGATGTGTCTTCCAAAATCAAAAGTCACCTAAATAAATAGGTTTTCTGCTATCGTGTGGATTAAAATCAACTTCAGAAAATAATACCCTTAATCATCTGACTCTTAGTTGACCGTAGATTGAGTAGTGCTCTTCAAGGGCTAGGAATCAAAGCAAACAATTTTTCTGAAGATAAATTCACTGGTAGCCTTTCCCAGTTTTGAGCTAGAATGTCTCATACTTGATCATTCTTCATCCCAAGACTAGAAAGTAATCTCAGCAAGGTCTTAATTCAGCAACTTCACATCCTCCTCCTCCAAGGCGCTGGAGCCAAGACAGCACACTTCCCAAGGCCGGATGCCCATTGCTAACACTGACTCCCCGTGGAACACGTCCAGCTCCACAAGCGATTATCACTATTTCCTTCCACAAAAGCTTTGTCACTGTCAGACTGATCTTTCAAGAGTCACCTTGTCTGAAGAACCTGTCGAAATTCTGACAGAAAAGGCTCAGTATCCAGACAGATAATAACTGTGTAACTGAGAGACTCTTAAAATAATTAAAACAAATTTTTGCCAAGTATGCAAGGAAGAAGGAACAACAGACCTGTGTCTTCATCACTAAATTCATTTCTAAAACACTGAACATTAAATGGTGAATATGATAGCTATTGACTAAGCACATGAATTCACCAAAAGTTTTATTTATATTTTTTACCTTTCGTAATTTTTATTTTCTTCTTTTTATTTCCTTATATTTTTTAAATAAATAAATATTTCACCAAAAGTTTTATTTGATGAAATTGGAAATAGAGTTGTTATGGTGCGAGAGGAAACAAAAGTTAATACCACTAGGTAATTTAAGCGAATAATTCTGGTTGCAAGAGAGGTGGGGTGCTGATGTTTTAGGGTTAGTGTCAAGAAGCTGTCCCTGAGATGATTTATTAAGAAAAGGTTCCCAGGCAAAATTAGTAGAATATTTCTTTATTAACACAGTTGATACAAATGTGAAAATAAATGCATCTAGAGCCTTGATGTTCTGAGTGTGCTCTTTGACCTCAGCACTGGCATCCCTTACAGGTCAGTCAGAAATGCAGAATCTAGGGCAACTCAGCCCTGCTGAATCAGAGTCTGCATTTGAAAGATCTCCAGACACTTAGGATGCCTATCTTTCAAGAAATATTTTTTTTACAGTGAGCTACAGTCAATCTAAAAAGAACAAGAGATGCTAATGTCTACGGCTAGGAATATTCATTAACCAATTCATATGTTGAAAGTTTTGTTGAAAGTCTGTTGCTAATATTAGCTCTTGAGGTGCACTGTGAGAGTTCAGGAACTTTAATATGTGAGATATATATATATGTATATATAAAATATCCAAGCATATGGTTGAGTACATAGTTGGGATTCAGTAAATATTCTCATATTTCACTAATTGATAGCCATATAAAACCAACAAAAATGAGTATTTCAAATATTTTTGCGACAACACTATGCTTATTTCTTTAACAAACCCTTGGGGAATATCTACCATGTCCCAGGTCAGGTGTGATGCATTTAAAGATGACTAAGATGCTAGCTGGCCTGAGAAGGGCAAGAAAGGTGTCTAACCAGGCAATAGATAAGCTTGCAGCCAAATTCAACATAGTATGATAATTTCTGTGATGTGTCAATGGAATATTAAAACAAATACGAGGATTCCTAAACTCAACTGTAGTGAGGCAGGGGTCAAAGAAGTAACAGTGAACTCAGAGTAAGAAGGACTAGAGATCAAATGGTAATTGCAAGAGGAACTCTGGAGAAGGGTGTTTTAGGTGGATGGAACCACAAGAACAAAGTTATAGAAGCAAGACAATCCATGGCTTTATCCCCAAGACAAAAATACTTGAGGACAGTTGTACTACATACATGGGGAAGGGCGTGGCAAGAGATGAGCTGGGAGAGAGGCAGAAGGCAGGCATACAAGGTTACAGGACACTGCACACTGCAATGGAAGCTGCGGCCAACCATTCAGGTTCCTTAGGACCAAGCTGGTAGACCAGCTCCTGGGACTGCTGGCTGCTAACGGATCACAGCTGAGTCCCTCTATGGGCATTAATTCCTTCGTCCAATGTGAGCCTCTCCCCAGAGGCAGAGCACAGTCTCTGACAGGTGGTAGGTGCAAAGGCTCTTCCCACTTGTCTTAATGCTGATCTCTAAGGGGCCATCCTCACTCACTAGTTCCCTGGGGGATCAACTGAGGCCTCTGTGGTAACTGCATTGCATTGCAGTTCACCTACTGCCCCACCTTGTTTTCTCTCTTTTGGGTGCTATTCCTGAAAGCATCTCTACTTAAGGCCCATTTCCTGGGCAACTCTACTTAAGGCTATTGGTACCAGAAAGTGGTCCTAGGAAGTAAACTCTGCTAAGTAGGATTTAGAGCTGGATCACCACTGGTTGGCTGATAATGAAGACGCCATCACTGTGGGTAGGTGAAGAACTAATAGCCTCCGCCATGGTACAGTGGTACAACTGACACCGGTGGTAAACTGGGAGAGGATGCCAGTCAGAAAGGTACATGAGGGCATGAAGATACAACATCTCAAGCCCAAATCAATATATGAACTTGGATTCATTTTTAAATCACTTTGTTAACACACAAAAGTTTTTAATGTATATAACAGTGAATTTGGACATAAGTGTAAACACATACATACCCAAATTGTACTTATTTATCCAACTTCTATTGCTTCCTTAAAGGATGCGGGTATCATTCATTTCTAGATTAATAATAACAACAGTAACAATAGGTTGGTCATTAAAAAACCCACTAATTAGAACATGAGGGATTGCAAAGTCCTGCTTCACTGGTCGTGGTCATTTGGACTCAGTCCATCTTGTGTACATACAAACTTCTTCCTTCATCCACCAAAAGAAGAAAAGGAAATAATATACAAGTAAAACATCACCACAATCTATGACATAAACACATCCATATTCATCATTTCCAAAAGTTTCCTCTTACCCTCTTTAGTTACATGTACCTGGATTTTATCCTGCAGTAAGAAACCATTGAAGAATTTTTTTTAAATCATCCTGAGTCATTGAATGAAGAATGGATCCCAAGGAAAGACTCAAGTGGAGAATCAGTTATATTATAGTAATTGAAGCTAGAAATGAGCCACAAGGGATGATGGGTAAGTCTTAATTGCTATCAGTAGGCCAGAAAGGACAATGGGAGAGGAAAAGTAACTGGACTCAGTGACAGAAAAGGCTATGGGAAGAGGACCACATGACTGGTCTTCAATGAAGAGACACAACCAACACACATCAAGCCCACAGGAGGGAATGGGGGCAATAAATACTCCACCTCCAGCCCCTTCACTGCCTCTAGACTCCTGCTAGTGCTCGCCATTGGTCAAGCCCACATGAATGCCAGAGGGCAAGGGGCCTTCTATAATACACAGAAGGCTGTCACCTGTGGTTCGGAGCATGGTGAAAGGTGAGAAAGGTCAGGATGGTGAAGTCAGTCTTTCCCCCTCTTGCCCTAAGATTGCTTGGCCATAACTGAACAAAAGTGTAAGCACTATCATTCCCAAATCAAGAGGGTTCTAGAGCAAGCCTCAAAGGTAACAACAAGTCACTCTTTCCTCTGATTTAAGGGAAATGTTACTTCCAGTTGTGGTAACATCATGAAATAAGGAAAAAGACAATGAATTAAGCCCCCAGATTCCGTAGTCGTATCACTAATGTCAAATTCAGCAGATTCGCTAGCTTGGAATCAAACTTGGGTACAATTTCAAGATTAATTCCCAACCACTTTTGAGTACGTAAACAATACAAAATTAAAGTGACAATAGGAATTATATTTCACTCTGAATTTACACTATTATTTTCAACATCAGCTAAACTGAAGAAAATAAAGAATACAAATTTCCAAGTTGCTTCCAAGAAAATAATATTTAAAAAACTGAAACCCATTACACATAGACAACAGAGCCATTTTACCCCTTTGTTGGCAATCAAGAAGTGGTTTGGAATGTCAGCAGGTAAACAACTTAATTTTTCCACTCATTGCAGCTAAGAGTATCTTCTTGTCATTGTGGCCTCCCTTGAAACGGCAATGAAACTGCCAAAGTTCAAAAAGTGTTTTAAGATAACACAGATGCTCCCTAAACCCCTGTGAAGATTAGGGGTGACTATTAAAATGGAAATAAAAGGTGGGCTGTGGTTTTTCGAGAACAATCACTACATTGTCTGCTCCTTTTGTTTCCTAGTCTCTTTTATCATAATTGCTGTTCCTTGCCTTTGAAAAGATGTTAATGCTTGACAAAAAAACTCCAAAGGGTCCCAAAGTTCTTTCCTGCAGATTTAGCAAGTTTTAGCCATTGGTTTCCAAATAATTGTATCTGTTATAAAAAGACTTTTTTTGTTCTGAAACAGAGGTTGTCTGAAATGTTTCAGGCACACTTAATTGATGAAAGAAAATTACTTTTCAAGGAAGATGTATTAGCTGGATTTTGATATATCAGACTGACCTGGAGTTCTGCCCTTTAATTTATGACCTTGGTCAAATGACAGCATCACAAAGCCTCGGTTTCCTTCCCATAAAATACTGTTAGTAGGATTAAATCATTATCTAGGTAAAATAATGATCTCTACCTGGCTCACGGCTAACCATTAATAAAAGTGTCTAGAAGAGGATGAAGAAAATTCAAGATTAACATTTAAGACAGAAGGATGGGTAAAGAACTTCCCTATGAAGCAAAAACTGAGTTTATCAACACCACGCCACATGTGATAGAAGAGCTATGGGAGTTATTATAAAGCAACAGAACAGTGAATGCAGAGGTAACAGAAACCTAAATTAAACAAGGGTGAGAGTAACACTGTGGCCCATCAGAAAGAGTTTGACACCAAACCATCCAAAGGTCACATAAATAGTCCATCACATACTAATTCAGCAGAATCTTCACACAGAAATGAATAGAAGCAACAGATAAGACAAAGGAAATGGGACCTAAACAAAACATAAAAGGAAGCTACCTAAAAAACTTTTAAACCAAATAAATAAATACCCCAAAATGGCAATGAGCACTTATGTCTCAATTATCACCATAAATGTAAATGACCTGAATTCACCAGTTAAAAGGTGTAGCGTGACCGAATGGATTTTAAAACAAAATGCCACCTTGTGCTCTTTACAGGAAACCCACCTTATCAATGAGGATAAGCGCAGACTTAAAGGTCGGAGATGATCCTACAAGCAAATGACAATCCAAATAAAGTCCAGCACAGCTCTGCTTTATCAGAAGAGGATGAAGGAGTAAATTGTTCTAACAGTAGGAAAATAGAAGGAGAGAAAGTAGATTAAAAATGACATCTCTAGAGGTCAGAGGAGGCTAAGGGAAAAGGGAGGTAGCAGGGAGAAAGAACTGTGAAATAAGATCATTCCACCCTAAAGTCTTAAAAACCAGCTAAACAAGCACTTGGGCAATGACCAGCTCCGGGCACCTGCACCAGTATTTTACAGATCATCCTTCACTTTTTGGGTGTTGACAAGAGTGACAATGATTGATGTGACTGTTACTCTCCCCTGACCTTAGATTCTGTCAAAGTTATTGGAGAATTGCTATTTAATGGGAGAGTAAACATTTAGGGTGTCATGTCTGAAAAAGTATTAAAGATGCAACTGACACACAGCTAGGTGTTTATTTCATGTGCATGGATGTCCTAACAACGGGACCACACTCCTTAAGGGAATTTTTTATCTTTGTGTCCTCAGTCCCTGGCACCTAGGACATTTCTCAAAACAAGTAAGTCCAACATCCCATGAAGCTAAGTATTGACAAAAACAAGAAAAGGCTAAAAAGTAGGTTTCAGTGCTCCAGAAGTCAATACTCTATAAACAGAAAGGGCAAGATCAATGCAGACTCATGAGTCTGGAAGGACTGGGGATTTTCTGTGCGAGGACTCCCTGCAGTGGAATACTTGGAAGGATGGGGGCATCCTGAGAGTCTTAGTGAAAAGTGTGATCATTTACCTCCTAATACCGCTCTCAGTAGTATTTACCAAAGGACCAAGAAGTTTGATACGCAAGGAAGCAGGATGTGCATGGAATTTCGAAAAACACTGAACTAGAGAGTCACAGAATGAGCCAAATATACCTTAAAGTCTTTCTTGTCCAACCACTTCATTTTTCAGATGATGGTACTGAAATCTCAAAAGATGAAATTATTTCCCCAGGGTCACACAGCAAGTTTAGATCTCAGGGCCCAGCTTTAAATTGTGACTTTGTTTGCTACTCCAAGGAGAATTCAGCCTGTTCAGGTTTCCCAGTGAGTAGGAGAATAAGTGCAACCCAGCCACTTCCACGTGATGGAGGTCTTATTGCCAGAGTGATTTGTTAATCCACACACCATTGCTCTATTTCCAGAACACCTTCTTTCCCTTGGCATTGACATCAGCACTTTCAGTCCATCTATAGAAACACTGATAATTATACTGCTACATTAATCATTTCAACAGCAGGAAATAAAATAGGGGAGTGAGTATTTCTCCTTACTTTAGAAAAAGAATGTCTCAAAGCTTTGTTATGTTCTATTATCCCTCACATACCCAAACAACAGTGCCCTGACACCCCACCCCAGTCTGCCAACCTTCCTCTCCCTAAAGGACTCAGGCATTTTTACAATATATATATATAGGTCTTTGTTCAAGCTCTTTCCTTAGTCTACAGTAATAATCCCTAACTACCCCCCATCCCTTTCATCTACTCAACCGTCAAGATTTCATTTAAAAGTTGCCTCTCATGAAAGGCTTTACAGATTACTCAAAATCATAACAAATGGTTCTTATCTTTGAGACCCTAGGCTTCAGATGTGCAGCTTCTGCCTCTATTTCAGGCCTTAGATCCTTAATTCAGATGTTGTTCTGATCACCTTCTAGATGCCAACCACCAGAAAGCAGAGTTAAGATGCATTCTTTTTTTAGTATTTCACTGAATATCACAGATAGGTGTTTAGTATGTGTTTGTTAAATGAAGAGATAAATTGAACATCTTTTTCTATTTCAATCTTCCAGAATGCTTAGTATTGCTGAGAAACAATATAAATTGTATTACTAATCTCATTAGTGAAGGAATAGTTACATGGTAATAACAGAATCCAACTCAAAATAAGCATATTACTACTTTAGGTAACAGTACTAGTGAATTTTAATTAAGTAAGAAAATAAATTTTCAAGAAAGGTTCACTAGACTATCAGAGCAGCTGGGATTTAAGATTCTCAGGTAAAATAACTACGATGCCATGTGGTAAAGAAGAGAAGCACAGGAAGACCCCCCCAGTGAGCCCCATGCAAATACATGGTTATGGGGCCACACACTGGAAACGACAGGATAGAGGCAGGAAGTGGATGTGCAAGTTTTTATTTCAGGTTTTATATGCTAGTGCTTTCAGAATGCATCTATTCAACATTATCACCACTTATATCCAAATAAGGCTTATGGATACGGAAAGTAATAACACACAGACGTAGGGCTTATAATAAGGAAATGATATTATTTTTAAATTTGTGTTTTTGTATAAGAAGGATGAAGAAAAATTGCATAATGGACATGTTTCATGGACACAATTTTTGCAAAGATGTGACTATTAGAAGAAAAGCAACGGTGTCCAAAATTAATCCCAAGCACGTATGACCACTAATTTAGCAGTAGCTGTAGAAATGCTCCATCATCAGAAATGGAGTCATCAATATGTGTAAGGCTGATGGGCACCTAGAGATTTGGAGAGAAGCTAGAGAAAAATGGCTTCTTTGAAAACTTCAGGTGATCAGAAACCATTTAATAAGCATTTACTTTGCATCAAGTGAATGTAAGACACAAAAAGATAAATCACCTAAAAGGCTGGTCCTTAAATATCTTACACCCTATAAGGGGAAAAATCACCTTCCCATATGTAGCCTATTACAACTTTACAGGTATTAACTACCATAAACTATGTTTAGAATTCCTGTAGGTGCTAAAATCACTTATTTTAGTCCTGAAAGCACTAATAATCTGTATAAGGAGACATGGTGTATATGAAACGATTTGGGATCCATATAAACATTTATGAGCAAGTGTTTTTAATCTGATAGTACAGCAAATTAATATGCCTTGAGCTTCAAGAATGAGGTCTGTCTTATAGCTTGTATGATCAAACAAATATAGGTATGAGTAAGCTTAAGTTTTCAAAACCAAAGCAGACTTAAGGAAGTAGAAGAAACCAAGAAACTGAAATAAGCCCTAAAAGGTGACTTAGACTCAGCATCCGTAGGAAAATGGGATGAGGGAGTTCAGAGTTAAAAACACATCACAGAGGGAAGACTTATCAAGTGAGTGGCTGGAGGTAAGTGTCTCCTCATGGTTAAGTAGTAAGTCAAGTTGCATTTCAAATCAGGGTGAAGAAAGAATTTTTAAAATATCTGAAACCCTTCTCCAGAACAATGTGTCCTTAAAAAGTGTTTGTCAGGCACCTGTTGGCAGGTGGTACTGTACCAACCCTGTACAAACCCAGCTTGATCCACTTAATCCTTGAGGCTGAGTCCCACCACCTCAGAAATTACCACAAGCCAGGATCTATGTCAAGGCTTTCTCCTCCAAATCCCTTCTCTAACTTCAGGAACCCAGGATTCCAAGAACACAATGATCAACACAAAGCAGAGGGAAATGTAAGCCTTCTGTATTAACATGTAAAACCATGAGCAGCCCCCTCTATGGAATTTTTAGAAGTGATTCAGGCAAGTACTATCCCCCCCCGCCCCCCCGGCATTTCTTAGTGATTCTACACAGCTTTGAAAATGAGGTCTCCCTGCCCGTTTTCCACAATTTCACAATACAGAGGAGAGAAACATTCAACTCTTTTGCAAACTGGAAAAGGAATATGCTCACATTTCTTCTCATTCAACAACAACTTACAGGTATATCCATGGAAAATTTCCACCCAATTTATGGCTTTTCAGACAGCTATGAGAAGGGTAAAAATGGTTTAATAATGGGAGTTACCATAAAACTTACAGAATTTGCTACAGTGAACACCATAATGGAGTGTTTGTCTAAATCAAATATCTGTTGGCTTTTTTTGAAGATAAATGATGTACTCTGTATCCCATTTTCCCCAAATGTACTAAGAGAACATTTCTGTACAACAACAATTATTCTCTTTCTTCAGCATACCAGTTGGACTGGCCACAGCAAGCAACCTCCACTTCACCCAGAAACCACACACACACACGCTGTGTATAACCCAATATTCCAACCCAGCACTGGCAAGTAACGCAATCAATTAGTACATTCTTATAAGACCTTCAAGGAGAGCAGACATCTTATCTAACAGAGAAGCCAAGGGCATGCCAAAGAACAAACCAATCTAGCCCTGTGTGACCTTGAGATAATCTAACTTCTCACTGACTTAGTCTTTGTATCTGTAAGTCAAGGAATTATATTACTGTGTCTCTAAGGTCTGAGGCTTCTAAAATATTAGACCTATGACCCTTAATCGGAAGGAAAACTAGTATTAGAATTAATTTGGCTCCACAGCTTACCCCTAATGAATCTGTACCAAAGTCCTTGATGGAGAATTTCATGAAGATGGAAGCAGGATGGATTTCCTCTAAAACCTATCCTCTCCCCTCTCTGTCCCCTACTCTGGATTCTAGCTAGTGGTGGGAGATGTGCTTTCCAGCTTGAAGACACTTATGAAAAGAGTAAGAATCCTTTTCCTTTTCCATCCCACTGTTAGCCAACTCTTAATTGTGCCCACAGGAAAGTTACCTTGAGAGGATTAATTAGTTAATCTTTGAAGTAACTTGCAGAGGGGGAATGCTGTCCCTAGTGCTAAGGAGCATTGAGACGGAACCAATTTCACACCAAAGAATAAAAATGAAGAACTGTAAACAAAAGGGGGCAGAAGCAGAGTGGACCTGTTCTGTTTTGCTTATTTCCGCAAGCAGGAAAGCCCAACCAAAAAAGATAGGACACTAATCAAAAAGATCCACAACAAAGCATTTGAAAGTGCATGAGCTTTGAAAGAGGAAGTGGGGAAGGTAAAGAACAAGATTCCAGAAGCTTACAGATGAAAAACCACATCCTGTGAAGGAGAGAGGGATACCTGGGAGGCTGAGCTTTGACGGAGGCCATGTGAAAAAACAACTTTGTGTTGCTTTCTCCAAAGCCTTCATAAATCTCTCCTTCAAAGAGCAATCTGCCCCTGCAGACCAGCAACACTCTAACTAGAAGAAAGGAAAGAACATTTCTACAATGGATTCATTACTCAAGTCTCAGAAGGAATTCCATTCCACTAGAAAACTTCCAGCCCCATTAGAACCAAGAAACTCCAGTGCTGTCTTCTGCCAGAAGAGGACGATTTTTCTTCTCTTCATAGCAGAGAGTTAATGCCTGGACAAAGTAGAGAAGAGAACAGAGGCATTTATCTACCAATTCAGACCAAAAGTACTAAAATACTGGCTTGCTTTCTGGAGATTTAGGAAGCGTCTAGGGCCAGCATGGTTCCTCGGATGGGAAATGCAGCTCCCCCTCCACCATCATCCCACTCCCCCTCAGTATCGCTTGGATTGTCAAATGCCCCTACCACACAAGCTAAAGTTCTGGCCATTGATGCCAATACATTTATAGATGATCAGGTGATGGTCACACACTCAGAATCACCCTTCCCAGCAGCCTCTGCTATTATGGGCCCTTGTTTTGAAAAGCCTGAAAATCTCTTCTTGTCAATGTATTTATTCCATCTACTTATGGATGGTCCACAAAGAATTCCTAAGTAATTATACACTCCGTGAATGGCTAATGTCTATCAATCAGCTAAAGTGTTTCCATAATGACATGACAGAGTCAGTGTGGACACATCAACATGTAAGCAGAGTTGGTCAATCTAATGACTGACTGTCCCCTTTACAGGACACACACTGAAGCACTGGCGGTATGAAGGGTTGGAGGACACAGAGCATAAATCCAAGTGCCCCCATCTTGACTTCTAACTTTATAACCTCAGAGAAGTTATTTCATCATATTAAGACATGAGGTTCTCATCTACAAGTGGCAATTATAATAACATTTACCTCATGGACTTGTGAAGAAATGGGATTAGGCAAGAAAAGCACTTAGCACAGTGACTTGAACTCAATAGTCATGTTTATTTGGATTTGGATTTTTAAATTTTATTGCTCATGACTATGAAAATTTAGGAACATGTCTCTTAATACAACTGTCCTTATTTTTTCATATTCCTTCTAATTTTTCCTATATACATACATATGTGTGAATATACTATATATAACACATTTATAATTATGTCAGGGATATAACTTTTTTGCTTTATATTTTAATTTAAATGATGCCATAAATCCATTCCATCCTATTTCATAGTCTCCATAATTATTGTAGTAATAAGCCTATGCTTTGTTCATTAAATTGGCACACCATTGGTTAACAAAAGTTGCTCCACTAGGAAATGCTGACTCTGTGGTAAACAGAACACTGAACTTGGAGCCTAAAAACCTGAATTTCCACCTCCTCTTTCAAAGAGCATGCACGGTCAAGTGCTTTGTTGTAGTTCTTTTAGACTAGTGTCCCATCTTTTTTAAGTTGGATTCCCTTGTTTTACAATCTAAGCAAAACTTTCTGAACTCAACCATTCATTCAACTGAGCAACATTAAAGAAACCGTGCCATCGCTCCAAGCCTGTTCCCTCACTTATAAAATAAGGAAAACTAAAACCACCTCCCCCTGAGGGTCATTGTGAAGATGAAATGAGATACTAGATGTGAAAAGGATTTCCAAACTGTAAATCAATATGCCCCTGTATGTGAAAAAATATATCAATGTATTTTATAACTTTTTCTTTTAAATGATTTCCTCAGTATCATTCCCCAAGGTTGAATTACTATGTCTGAGTGTCCATTTTTATGATGTGTGGTAGTTATGACTAAATTGCTGAAATTGAAAACAAATGGGTAAAGGTATGCTAAACCCATTACACCAGCACTTGGAACAACTACATGCCAAACACAGAAGTATGTGAGTATGTGCATACGGCACATGGACATGTGAATGGGACCTATACATGTGCATATATGACATATATATGCTATATAATATATAATAATGTGTAATATATAATATATATGGTATGTAATAACATATAACACAATATATTAAAATATATAGCATATATAATATATATGTAATGGTTTGTTTTGAGGAGTGCTGAGCATGACACTAGAGAGTTGGAGATGAAAACAGTAAGGCATATAAAAACTTTCTATTTATTCTTATTTTACCAGCACTCTTAATAGCCCCTCAAAGTCATGGCATTAAAGAAATATGGGGAAACCAGACTTGGCCATCCATGAAGAAAAGTCTTTGAATGCAAAATGAATACATCCACACTTGCTCTGACACATGCTCATCCTCCCCATCTGCAGTACCTCTGTGCTGGAGCTGACAGGCACCCACAAGAGAGAAGGGAAAGGAGAAACTTCCGAGGACAAGCTTTGGAGTACAGATCTTTAGACTGAACAGAAATGAAGAAAAATGAGCTGTGTCAGCCAAGCCCATCTGTGGCCAGAAATACTGAAAAATGTACATCTTTTTTATTATCTTTCATCTTTTTTCTAATGTCTCCCATCCCCTTAGTCAAAGCTCTATTGAAAACATTTTCTCCTCTCAGGGCTGGGGAGAAGGGCTGCGTCTTCTTTCTGTGAGGTCAGGTTGGCCAGGTTGGTGCGCCCCTAGTGGTGCAGGACTGGCATGACAATATTCCACAAGGGCCCAGCCAGAGATCAGGTGGACATTCAAAAGGGCTTAGGTCCAAGACTAGGGTCCCATTTGTGTAGAGAGCAGTAACTGACAGCACCTAGATCCACAGGAAGAAAGAGTTCACAGATTCTGGTTTAAATCATTCTATCACACACATACAGTAAATCAAGGGGCAAAGTACGGCAACCTTGGACCTCCAGGACAATCTTTTCAATTTGGGCCTCATTTCTTTACCTAGATTCACCCTCTTTACTCACTTTGTGGAACTTAGTAGTTACTTAGGGCATCTTCCTAATGAAGAGGAAGATCCACGGATAAGACAAGGTAAGATTCTCTGTGAATCTCAGCTCTATTTGGGAAAGTTCAGGCAAGTTCCTAAACTCTACTGAACTTTGGTTCCTCCACTTATAAAAAGAGATACTTCAAACCTCTCTGGTCAGATGCTCAAAGTCTCCTTAAACAGTTATGTTACCAGACGCATTTTCTAAACCCAGTACTTAGAGCTCAAGGATGCAGTGTCTGTTTTATATTACCACTTAAAAGATTTGCATGGTCTTACATATTAAGTAAATAGCATAATAACAGAATTTGGGCTTTCATTGTTCTTTCCATGAAATCCCTAACTCAATTCAGTAGCATTGTGGATACAGGAATCAAGCTCTGGTCTCAATTATCGAAATACAACTCTCAAATGAAGAAATACTACTCCCAAACCTACTTGGACTCCAGAATTCAACAGCCCAGAACATCATCTCAACATGTTTACAATTGGAAAAAGGAGAGAAGATGAAGAAATGGCTCAGAAATTAATATTTTTTCAGGGAAGGGCTACAGCAAAATCACAAGAAGAACGTTTATGACCAGTTTCCCATTCTATACTACAAATGATTTCAGTTCAGTGGAGAGCTACCAAATCCTCATTCCCCTACCTCCTTTCTCTTCATCCCAAACATGAGTGTGTATATAAGGGGATTCTATAAGTTATGTCAAGTTAAATCTGTGATCCATAGTCCATCCTCAAAAATTAATAATTGTAAACCATTTTCACATTATAGATAACTCTTTGTTCCCCTCTTTTGGATCCTCTCATATTAGTAAAGCATTTTACAATGGCTCAAATTATGTGATCTAATTTGTGGGCAGAAGGAAATTCTGGTCAATGAGATATGAGGGAAGGCTCTGGGCAGGCATTTATTTGCATTTCCCTGATAGAAGTTTATGTTAACCCTTCCTCTTTTCCTTCTTTCCTTTCATGCTTTCCTAGTAGGCTGACTGGAGCTGCAGCAATCCTTATGTGATCAGAAGGAAAAATGAAGAGCTCTAACATCACAGAACCACTAAAGTTTCAATCACTACCTCTCAGCTTTATAATGTAAAAGACAAACTAATCATCATTTGCTTAAGTCCCTGTATTTGCATGTTCTATTATATTTCAACTGGATGAAATCTAAAGTGATACATCTAACAACTTTCCTTTCACTATCAAGATGCTTTTAGAGCAGATGTTCTCCATCACAGCCCTATGGGGGCAGGCTTCCACCCTTACATGAACACCTAATTAATCAGGCCTCAGAGAATAACCCCCCAGGTTCTTTGGATCCATTCCAGAGATGAACCTGTGACATAGAGAACTGTAAACTCACCCACCAACAGAAACTCACCCGCCAACAGATATAAGCTCATCTGTTAGATGAGAAAAAAGTAGTCACAACAATATCAGGAACATACCAGATATAAATTCTTAAGACTAAACCATGGTTCATGAGCCTAAGAAAAAAACTTGTCAAAGAGTAACAAAAATGTCTATCAAAATTCTATCTTTATCTTTATCATAAAATTCTATCTTTACCTTTACCATAGCTGAATACAATCACTGCTTCCTACAAAACTGATGAGAAAGGTCCAACAGAAAAAGAATAAAAGACACACTTTCATTGCAGCTGTTGATTACACTGGTCAACAGTGAGATCATTACTGACTTTAAAAGGCCCTAATCTGTAGTATCTTGGTGTGCTGAACATGAATATAACCCTGAAAATTTTTTATTAGCTCTCGTTTCGAAGATATTTCATATAATTCATTTTATATGTTTCACCATGTAAACTTATCCAGTAGGACTACAACAACATCCTAAATCAGCCTAGAATGATGTAATCTTGCATCGCATCACAAAATACCATCATGCACACATCATCCAGAGCTGATTGCATCATTTTCTGATGCAATGCAACACTACTGCCAGGCAGCTGCTGAAGTAAGCTGACGTCAGCAGTGCACTATAGAAAGCCCTGTCGGAAAGGTTGAGCATTGAAAATATTTCAGACTTTGTGCAAGACAGTTGAAGCTACTGTTCCATAGAACTGTTATTATCTTATCCATTTAGGCACAATACAGAACAGTAATGCCTTGAAAGTGCGTTAATAGCGTGGCCAATTTCTGCTCTATTTGTGGGGAAGTGACATTTGCCAACCAGAAGAAAAGTATCACTTCTCAAGTAAAGAAGCCTTCTCATCTTTACTTCAGATGCAAGGTTGATGACCAAGAAAGCCTTGGTCTCCACATATATGCTGTGCTACATGGACAACACAGCTTTCACAGTGGTTAAATGGAAAATGACCATCAACGCCGTTTGCCGTCCCCATGGTGTGGAGAGAACCAAGCAACCACATAAAAGACTATTCCTTCTGCTTGGTTCCTCCTCTTTCTGGCGGAATAAAGAAGCAAAAGAAGTCGAGAATAGTCTACCCAAATATTCCGTCTGCATTGAGACCAGTTCCACATGGTGAGGGACTTCCCATTCCAGAACCTCCAGCAGAATATTCTCTTGATTCCTCTGATGAGGACAAGGGTGAGCTGAACTGTTCTTTTCCTGTTCCATCAGCATGCAGTGATTCAGATTTTCACTGTGGTGCATCATCAACCCCACACAGACGAACACAGGGAGAACTAAATGACCTGGTTCATGATTTGGACTTCTCCAAGAACAAGGCAGAATTGCTAGGATCAAGACTCCAACAATGGAATCTTCTAGAAGAAGATGTCACAATTGCTTTTTTTTTTTTTCAGGGAGGCATTTATTTCATTTTTTTTCCTTCATATTACATATTTTTATTTAGTTATTTTTTAATAAATATTTTATTTATTTACTTTTGTTATTCATATATTTTACATTATTGTGTGTTCCCCATAGGTTACCCATCATCTGTTCACCCATGAAGCCATCACCATAGTCTCTTGTGCTCCTCTCTTCCCCACTCTTGAGCCCTTACCCTCCCCTCCTCCCCTGCTGAATGTCGCGCATTCTTATTTGGTTCCCCTATATTCCTACAATTACTTTCTATCGAAAGCGCCACCAGCAGTTGGAGCCTTTCTTCAGAAAGGAAAGTACTCTGGTATTCTGTTCCAACATTGAGGGCCTCATGAATGCCTTAGATATCACTCATGACCCACAAGAATGGAGACTATATCTAGACTCTTCGAAACTGAGTCTTAAGGCTGTGCTTTTGCACAATGGAAACCGTCTTCCATCTATTCTATTCCTGAATAGCTGTATAAGAGACAAGCAAAGAAATCTAAAAGTAGTCTATGACTTGACTTTTTACAGGTACTAACTGTAGGCCTATTACTATTGGCATGCATTTCATGATGTAAACATCAATTTATTGCAGATTACAAAAAAACTAGAGCCAAAATTAGAATTTCACTGTCATATTCGTTTTGAGCACATACAAATTGATAGGAAATGACTAATTTTATTTCAGTAACATGACTTTTGTAAAAATTTGTTGACCAGTGTTATTTATCTTCACTACAGGGGTGTTGCTAGGATCACCAACACTTCCACCTTTTCTCTCTTCCTTCCTTACCCTCTCTATATTCCCCATCTAGGAAACATAGAAGAACGTATCCTCTCAAACATTCCAGCTCCTTTATCATATTCATCAATATAGAATTCTACAGTCTTTGAGTTGAGAAGGACTTTAGTTGTCTTCTAATCCCAACTTTAAAGACCTCTAGAAATACGGTCACTCTGCCTTTGTTTAATAATTCCTGACAACTATTTTCATGGCAGCCAAATTCCTCAGTTTCATAGCTCTCCTTGGTAGAAAAATATTCCTTGAGTCAAAATTTCAAGGAGGCATTTTCTTGTAAGTGTCTCCAATCGCTCTTAAAAGCTACTATAATGATACAGAATAAGGCTACCTCTTTGTTGCATGACAGGCTTTCACAGGACCTTTGAAAGTCATTGCTAAAAGTCCCATTTCCTTTCAATTCTATGGTTTATCAATATACGACTTCAAGATAGCTCTAGGAATGCAATACAGCATGATCAAGGTGCAATGTGAGTATTTTGTGCCAGTTCAATCCATGTCTAAATTTTGATCCAGGGTGTGTCACCTATGTAAAATTCTAGGATTTTATTTGTCTGAAATAAAGGGACAATTCTTTTTCTGTAGATAAGTCTATCTTGCTTTACCTACCAATTAAAAACTGCTAAGAATACAAATCTATAAATATGATAAAATTTCATGGAACAACACAAACATGCACACACACACATGTGAATTAAAACTGGTAAAAGAAATATAAATAAGGTCGACAGAATATACAAATGACAACTTGCTGGTTTTGATATTATTCTGTGGTTATATAGGATGTTACGACAGGAGAAATTTGGATGAAAAGGTACCTGAGATCTGGTTGTACTCCTTTTGTAAATTTCTGTACATCTATAATTATTTCAAATTAAAAAGGTAAAAGAAATATTGAGTAGCCCAGAAAGCTCCTAAGACCTCCCTGACATTCTTGGTATTCCTAGTACATCATTAACTCACACAAGGCTACATCTTTGTTGGGGTGTTATTTACATCTGGTATCCCAGGCCTTTCTATCTGTCCTTGTATATTTGAACTTTTAGAAAAATATAAATCTTTGATTTATCTTCTTTTAAATGTGTCGTGTTGGTTTTAAACTCATTGTTCTGGCCTGTCCAGATTTCTCAAATCATGATTTTTATTATCAAGGAATTAAATATCCTATCTTGACCATTCATCATCTCAGGATAAAAAAAAAGAGAGAGAGAATTATGTCTTCTACATCAAGGCCAAGGCAATGAGGTTAACGTGGGCCCATCAATCAGCCTCTTCATATACATTCACTGAGTAAAACTATAAAACCACTTTGAAGGATATCATCACCCAACTCTCCTTTCTGCATTTTGTCCACAAGGATATCACGGTTCATTTTCTAAAACATGTTGACACAGTCCTTATGAAACAGCTTTGTAACATTTCCCATACCTATCAATCTATAAATTCTTTTTAAATTTTTAAAAACATGAGCTCAAAAGCCATAAAGGATAAAGACAATAAATCTAACTACATTTTGTTTTAAATCAATGTGACAAAAAAAAACATAAAGCAAAGATAGAGGACAAATCACAAAAAGGAAAAATATTTGCAACTTAGTCAAACAAAATACAATTTTCTTTCATTTATAAATATATTCAAGTCAATAATAAAATGTTAAGCAGCACTTTTAAAATGAGCAATGTTATGATGAGTTCAGTAAAAGGAAAATATGAATGTGAACATAAGCTAAAACAATGCTTAGCTTACAAATGAATAAATGCAAATCAAAACACAAGAATATGATTTTCCCCCTATTAGATTGGTAATTTTTTTCAAAGGAAAACTATATAACTTATTGAGGCTGTGCCTCAAAAGAGATGATAAAAGATGTCAGGTAGAAGGGACATGAAATCAGAATAAAATCTGGAGGCCAAAAGTACAAAATGTAGGTGTCAGCAGAAATGTACACTTCCCAAAGGCTGTGGGGAGAACCCTTCCTTGTCTCATCCAGGTCCCGGTGGCTGTAGGCCTTCCTTGATTGGGTTACCTCAATATTTGAGATGGGAATTTTTGTCAGTGATATGGAAAAAGCATTTTCATGTCTTAAGTGAGAATAAAGCAATAGAACCTTATTGGGGAGCACTTGATAATATTAGAATGCATAAGTACATTTTTTGATTTGAGTATCTCTACTAGGAATTTATTTTTTGGATAGATTCAGAAATATATAAAAGTTATGTGTGCAACATTGTTTATTGCATCATTGCTAAAAAAAGCAAAACAACATGAATAATATTAATACTTGAAAAAACATGTATGGAATAGTAAATGATATACAGGAAAACTTTGCAGCCACTAAAAATAAAGTGCGAACCTGGGTGTTGACATAACAAGATCTCCAATATGTAGAATTAAATTTTTTATGGCAAAGTGCAGGACAGTATACTTGCAGAAAGAGATAGGACAACCACTTTATATGTCAATTTTTTCCCCTGAAGAATACAAGAATCCTTTTAGAAAGCCTTGAGTGATGAGAGAGGGGAACTCAGTTATCTTGCAGGGGGATTGAGTCACCTTTGCTTTCTTCTAGATACTTTATTTAAACATAAGGAACATTCTTTAATAGCAGAAATAAAATAACACAAAATCTATTTGGTATATTTGGATAATTTGAACCTCTTTTGGCCCTTGACAGCCACTGTTTCCCTCCTAAAAGGTTTATGTTCCAAACACCTAAGGAAGCAGTCTAGATTTTTGCCAGAAAGCAGTGCCAAGTTAACCAACTTTAATTTTCAGGAGCCATCTAATCCTGATTTAAAAAAAAAACTAAGAAGACTTTATTACTAAGATGCATGTCACTATGATTTCTCAGCACAACATCGACAGTTTTGTAACATCAGCAACAAATTCTTCCAATACAATTATGTCTCTGACACTCTGGAGGTTTCAAATCCTTCTGAGAATCTGACAGATGTCACAAACCATCGTATTCTCCCCACTCCCCCACCATGCCAAAACATGTACACTGACAGAAATAGTTGTTTCTAATTCCAGAGGGTTCACTGACCCACTGAAGCCTACCCATGGAGGTTAGTATTTCCTGTTTTAGAAGTTTCTCACACACTAGGGTCACATGAAAGTCTTGTCAAAGCACAGATTTTGGGGCCCTGGTCCAGAACACCAGTCTAGAGAGGACCCAGTAATTCGTGATTCTAAGAAATCCCTGGAGAACCCTGCTGCTGATCTGCAGACCCCACCTTGGGAGCCACCCCTAGAAGCTCTAGTCCATCTGGCCCAGAAGAAGTGAATATACCCAAATATATTGAGATATATTGAAAATGATCAGGGGATTGATGGCCTCACTACTTTCTCATTTCACTTGGCTCTCACTTCACCTTTCACCTTTCTCTCTAGACCTCCACGACTTGACCACGCTCCTCCATGATAGGCCCCACAGGGTATTCTGGCATCCCCTGGTCCAATACCTGGCCATCCTAACTCCTTTTCAAGACCCACAAATATCTCATTAGCTACTTTTCTTATTCTCAGCAGTTTTTCTCAGGCACCAGTCTATTTTCTTCATTACCTCTCCTGATACTTCTCACACACCATTCTTTGGTATTTATCTTTGCTGTGAATTTAGCTCTAGATTTTATGTTTTGGGGTGAGAGGAGGTATATTTTCCATCAGGACTCATTAGAGAGTCCATTTTTCATCCTCATGAGGATAATATTTTTAACTCAAACCGGTTGCCCCTTTAGTCTCAGGCCTCACACTTATGTTGCCTTTCCTTTTAAATCCCGCCTTTCAAAAACCTATATTGTGTGCACAGCTAGTACTGAGGTCCACATCTCAGCGAGGCCAGACTTGCAGGCATCCCAGAGGCATTTTCCCCAAGGTTCCCCACTATTTCACTCACTGGCACCTTCTCTTTGGCAAGAACTAAGCCAGCCCAGCAGCTCCTGCATTGCCTTCTCTCTCTTCTTAGGAATGAGCATGTCCTTAATGAAGACTGATCACCAACTAACGGTGGAGAACTGGGGGGAGACGTCAGACTAACGTGACTTCCCCATCTGTCCTACCTACTGATGGTGTGATGATCTGCTTAAGGGCTGCATCTCACGATCCCCTGAAGGACCTCTGGAAAATACTTCAAAGCATACCTCGAAGAAAGATAGACCTCACCTATGCGTAGGAAAAGAGGAAGTTGGAAGGAAAATGTCAGCCGGCTGGGAGAGTGTGTGGCTCTAAGACATCAGCAAAGCCTCCCTGGGTCTGGTCCATCCCTCAGTCTAAAGTCTGTGCTGGTGTCTTCCTGCTCCAATAGCAATTACCACAAACTTAGAGGTTTAAACCAACACAGATTTATTATCTTATAGTTCTAGAAGTCAGAGATGTAAGATCAAGGTGTGTACAGGACGGCATCTACTCTGGAGAATCCAGGGAATCCACGCCCTTGCATGTACCCGCTTGAGGCCTCACGGCCGTTCCCTGGCGCATATTACACCGCGATCCCCAGGGCTCTGCTCCCCCACGTCCTCACAACCAAGGATGCAGGCTGGGGCGCAGAGCTGCTTGGGACATGCTGCTCTCTGGGCAGAGGGGAAAGGGCTGGAGACAACCACACATGGGTTCTCAGACCATCTGCTGGACACATCACATCCCTCTTGACACACTGATGAAGCCAGTGACGAGACCAAGTCCGGCAGTGAGCAGTTTATTTCTCCCACAACTGCGGGCAGGGGCACAGTTCCAGGCAACAGCAGGGGCATTCTCACAAAGGGAAGGGGAGCGAGGACCATGATGCAGCTTACTCCATGTGTTAGCTTTCTCAGGAGATCGTGACAAAATACACCAGCCTGAGTGGCTTAAACAACAGGACTTGGTTGTCTCACAGATCTGGAGACTGGCCGTGCAAGGGCACTGTGGCGAGGCGAGGGGGCTGGTTTCTACTGGAGACTCTCACTACTGCCACCTTCTCACTGTGTCCCGACTTGGTCTTTTCTCTGCCATTTTGGTGTCCAAATCTTCATCTATAAGGATCAGGGGCCACCCTAACTGGTCATTTTAGCTCAATCACCTCTTGAAGCATCCTATTTCCAAACACCGTCACATCTGAGCTACTGGACTTAGGGCTTCAACAATAACTTGGGGAGCGGGAGTACGACACACCATAAGCCCCAGAGGTGCTCAGAGAAGGGGAAGAAAAGGCCTCGGTGGGAGAGCCTGAGGAATGCAGGCCCAGCGCTGGGTGTGCGTAAAGGAGCAGAAGGGAAAGGCGGTCACGGCAGGCTAGGGAAATAACTTGCCCAGAGTTCCAGAGCAGAAGGAAATAAGACAGGCTTGTGGACTAATGAGGAAATTGAGCTTTTAAGACCAAAGAATAAAATGTGTGGCTGAAGGGGAGGAAGCAGATCTACAAAAACTCCGAAAACCTGATGGAAGTTTCACTGCAAAGTGAGGAATTGTGAGAAGGGGGTGGCAGGGATCAACCTGCTAATTTGGGAAGATCTCACTAGAGCTGGTACAGGGAGTGAGGGCAGCAGTTCACACCAAGGAGAAGTGGAAAGGAGGGAGATGTCTTTAATGACCAAGAAATCCTGACACAGAGAAACCAATGATATTTTCTCAGGAGAAAACAAGCAAATAACAAAAATGAGAACAGCAAAGTCCTGACCCCCATCTTCCCAGATTTTCGTAAGATCATTTCTTGCGGATGTGAATTCAAATTTAATGAATTTTGGTCTCTCCAGAGATTTGAAATCACTGCAAAAATGTTGCCTGTGAGCTTTGAATTCTGCATAATATCATTACTATTGTTGTAGCTTTTTATTAAAAGAAGAAAAATTCAAACCAGGGGGGAGAAATACGAGGGTTAATACCTGCTCCCCCAGAAAACAAAAAAAACAGGAAAACAAATGATTTATATTTTCCTGTGCCAAACACCCCCAAGTATCACCATCCTAACCTCCTGTTGATGAGCAATCTCTGTTTAATTTAAATTGAGAGCCAACTGCATGCACAAGAAAAATAAAACCAGTCTAATTCTGTTCCCTGACAACGCCCGCTGTTCTCAATGGTGCACAATTGATGTTAAAAATAATAATGATAATAGTAATTATTCCTGCGTGTCATGCTCAATACGGGTCACACCACCATCCAGAATGAAATAATAAGCAGAGACATGACCCCACACTGAAAGAGGTAATCAGCGGAAAAGCTGCTTTGAGGCTGGAGAACAGAATAGAATATGGTCCCCATTGCAGAGCCCTGCCAGGCCCTGCCAGGAGCCCCCTGCTGACAGGCCTGGAAGGGAAGGGGGGTGAAGGGAGGCAGCTGCTGTGAGGTCTCCACCCCAAGCCCCTCGCAGGGTGAGAGGCATTAAGTGACTAAGCCACAGGAGCACCCAGGGCACCCCTGTTTCTTCAAGGCTGCCAGATGATGTTGAGAAGCTCAGTCCACCTCTGCTGGATGGCTGCTGGCTTCCAAGTGGCAGGAATTAAGTCAGTGCCTCCCAGGACAGCTTTGGAAGGTGGTTCCTCTAAGAATGCACCACAGTGGCACCACATGGGCAGCCTCATCCTTGCTTTCTAGCTCCCACTACAGTGTGAAGAGACTGCTGGAAGAAGGCGTGTATTCAGAACAGGGGTTGTCAGTAGCGTGAAGTCGGGTGGCTTCACCTATGCCAAGAACAGGAGCGAGGCCAGAGCCAGCACGTCATGCTTCTCGCTGTGGGAGGAGCTTCAGCACAGGGCAGAGGCAGTTGCCCTGCTAAGGACATGCTTGCTTCCTTGGTATCCCCACAGTCCTGTGGTCTTGCCACAGAAAAGTAAGTTGGCATCATGGTTAAGCAGATGCATTCTGCAGCCAGGTGGCCCAAGTTCCAGTCCTTGCTCTTGATGGGTGAACTTGACGCTGAGCCTTTGCATTCATTCCCATGGCTGAAAATCCTAAAACCACCCTCAGTATAAAGTTGGCAGCCACTTACAACAGCCTTGTGAAGCTGGCAGAACACTTGGCGTATCTATAGGTTGATGATGGCGCTGTGGGTTTTAGGTAAGTCAGGGCACATAGCCCTGTGACATGTTATACTTTAACATGGATAGAAAATTCTTACCTCTCTTAGGGTTCTTATCACCTCACATTCTAATTTTCTGACATGTTTCTGTTTCACCCACTGATTTCCTTTAGGATATATGTGAATTCCTCCAGTTCCCACCGCCACACTCCATTCAGAGACAACCCAGCACCGCAGAGGCACTCAGCAGGCAAGAAAGAGCTATTTGGTGAATGAGTAAGTGTCAAAGTAATTGGAGATGATCAGCCCGGAAAAGAGAAAGCAGACTGGAAATACTGAGTTGTTTCACACATAGCTAGGAATGGAGAGTCAGCTAGTTCTGGGTTATCTGGGGAGAAAACCGAGATTGGAGTGAAGAGTTACAAGGAAATTAATGTGAAGTTTGTATATGGAAGGACGTTCTTAGGGTTAGACAGGTCACGAGAGGGAGAAGCGGCTGTGTAGGTGCCGCCGGGGAAGGGCAGTGCCCTGAACACCACTCTGAGTGAGCGGAGGCTGCAGTCCTGCTCCCTGGGGTGGGGGACTCCACGGCCCCAACCTGAGGCTTCAGAGCATAGTAGCACTGAGGGATGTCTCTGTTCGCTATTGAGGGAGGCAACAGCAAAAGACCACATTCTGCCTTTTCTCGCCTAAATTCCAAACTCTCTCTCTCACACACAGAGAAGTTCTGGGAAGGCTTTCCTCCCTCTTTTACTGCTAATATTAAAAAAAAAAAAAAAAAAAAAGGTGTGTCCCTACGTGGGAAATGAGCAGTAAAACCAAAGACAGGCCTGCATGGGAGATGCCTTAAGGAGATGCTCCACAGTCTTTGGGACAGCACTGCCCACCTCAGTGTGCTGGGAGCCCAGGACCCACACCCCATCAATGCCCCTCCCCCACATACACCCATCTGTGGAGGGGGTGCCACTCCCACAGGCCCAGGTTGCCCCTGGAGCCAGAGAATACCAGACATAAAAGTGACAGCACAGGAATCCTGGACACCCTGATCTAACATTAGCCTTGCCCTCCCTCTCCCCCACAAAGCCAGTAAGGCAGACTGCTGGAGTTTCTATGGGCTGTTCACACCCGGCTATGTGCAGGCTTTCTAGGCTACCCCTGAGTGCTAATTATAGCCGGCCCCTGCACGGCATTTCCTTTCTCACAGGCCAGGAGCACAGCCAGGTTGTGTCCTCACACCTGAGCTGGTCACAGCGGTTTCCTGTGACTTGGCGCCTCTTTGTTGTCCTTAGCTGTTACTTATGAGACAAAACCACAGGTGTCCTGGGCTGCACCGCTTTCATCACCCTCCTCTCTTCTCTCCCTTTCTGCTTTCTCGCCCTGCCCCCACACTGTCTTCTTCACCCTTTTCCACTCTTCCCCTTTCTAGAAGCTTCCATCTATCTTCCCTATCAGGCCAAAAGGCGCTACATCTCCTAGTACTAGTTGACATTAGGAGGGAGCTGAACCTTTCCTGCCACATTTTTTGTTGTTTAAAGAAAATGATCTTGCACCTGGTGTGTGCCAGGCTCTGTGAACTTCTAAAGAGTGTGCATGTGTGTGTGTGTGTATTGTCTATGGACTTGACTTTCATTAAGTCATTTTTAGTCTCATGCCCAGAATCTCTTGAAATGATTTTTGAGTTCTCCTCCCTTCAAGAAGAGTCTCTGAAAATGCCATACAGTGCAGGGGACTTGATCCCTTACCATCTCACATTCTCGGGGGCACTGCTCCTACAATCCTCACTTTTCCAGAGTCATACCTCTCTCCCTCTTCTTGTTTCTTCCCATCATCCTACAAATGTATGGGGTTTTCCCCTCCACTGTAAAGAAGCAAAATGGACTCCACAGCTTCCTAGTGCATCAGCCCTGTCACTACTGAACTTCTTAGAAAACTTGAGAGTGGCCTACACAGTCTCCATTCCCCCCCGCCCCTTCCACTAACCCAGCCACTCATTCTCTGGGATTCTCATCTCCACCACTTGGTTGAAAATGCTTTTATCAAATCACAAATGACCTTGACAACTCAATTTCTTTGTTTTGTTTTCTTGTTTGTTCTGTTTCAGGTTAGTTTAATAATGTAATTTCAATGGATCCTCTCTGCCCTCATCTTTAGTCCTATCATCAGAGGTTGATGCAGATGGTCACTTCTACTAGAAACTCTGTTCTCCCTTTAATTCCATGAGCCCACAATACCGAGTTTCTTCTCTACCCAACCGCTAAATATAGGAGCCTCTCACGGCCCAGTCACCGGCCATGTCACCTTCTCTTCTGTGCCTCTTTTAAGAGGATCTCATCTACTTTCACAGTGTTAAATACCTTCTATGCCAGTTTTTTCATAGATATGTACAGTTCCTATCTCCCTACTGAGCCCCACATCAATATGCTACAGGGATCTCAAAAGTGTCACATCTAAATCATGATTGTGAAAACTCCTCTCCAAGTCCCTTCTTCCCTCAGTGTCCTCCCATGAGTAAATAGCAGCTGTACACAAACCTATGCTTCCGCCTCCTTCATCCCTACCCATATCTAACCTGACACTGAGTCATTTTTGCTCAGCCTCCAAAGTAAAATCCAAATCATCTGACAAGCTCTACTACCTCCACTCTAGCCTAAACCAGCCTTCTCTCCAAAACAACTGCAATGCACATTCTGTTGTTCATCCTTGGTCCATCTTGCTAGCTCTTTCCACTGGTGACTCCAATCCTACTAGTTCAGAGTGGTGTAATCCAGTCAGACCCAACTGTATGGTACGAATACCATTTCATTTATTCCTGTTAGCTCTCATACAGTCATGAAATCAGTTGAGTGTGTTTCCTCATCTTCCCATCTCCTTCCTAGTCTTTTAAAGAGCTGGGACCTTGACGACTGACTGATTGATTGATTGATTGATTGATTACCAGCTGTATTATCTAATAGAATGCCTCCGTTGAGCAGGTTCTTAATAAATGAAAGTTGCCTGCCTACTTGACTTTTAAAATGCCCCAACTAATGACTATCTGCCTAATACAGAGGTTATGAAACTATTGCCAAATTCAGTTTTCTGTCACTTAACTGGTTCATCTTGTCCTCGACATTTTTGCAAAAGTTTCCAATATTGTCCTTTGTCAGTCTTTGTCAAGTATCTTCATCCATAAATGTCAGTGCTTATCCCATGTAGTCAGAGGGAGATTGAGGGTGATGGTTGGACTAGATATCTTTTATTAAATAAACATGAGTTTTATGCCTGGAGACTACAACTTTCTGCTTTCATCTTCCACTTTTATGTATACATGGTGCAGGGAAGAGAGGAACGGAAGGGATCCTAAAAGACACAGAATTGATTTGAAGTTCTTGTAACATGTCCAAATAATCATATTCTTTCTAATATCCCATAAAAATGACATTTATAAGCTATTATTGATGTGGTAGAATGAGTAAACAAACCCTCCACCCCCAAATATTAGGTCAAATGAGACTGAGACCAATCATTTCCCCAGAAAGTAGCACAACCTGAAAAAATGAAGAAGAGAAATGTGAAGGAAAAGTTTCAGACATCACCAATAATCAATCCACTATGAGTTATTGAGAGTCTCATCTAGTAACTATGTAGGGGACCCACCTAATATTTGAGTCTAACAATCTAGGTTCAACTGCTTCTTTTCAAAAATGTTTCACACTGGGTCTCCAGGAGACAAATCAGAACTGGGGTAGTACATAGGAGGGATTCTGGGATCTGTTCATGTCAGAAGTCCACCATCTCACACTCAAGCCTTTTGCCTTTAGAGAGAGCTGAAGCTTAGCTATTGGTGCTCCCACAGGGTCACAATTGCTGGGGGACAGAATGAAAGACTGTCCGTGTGTAAGTGTGTGTGTATAGTAGTAGTAGTAGTACTCAGCAGAGTCGCAACAGGGAAGGAAGCACATCACTTATACTCATGCAGGGAGTAAACACTGATAAACCTCTATGGAAAGGAATTTGACAAAATTACAAATTTTGATCTAGTACACACACCTTTTGATCCAATAATTACATTTTAGGATCTGATTCCAACATTATGTGCTCACATACATGAAATGTTATATGTACAAAGACATTCATTGCAATAAAATTTACAAAAGAAAAAAAAATAATAACAATAACAAAATAAGAGGAAACATCCTAAACATTCTTCCTGAGTGGACCAGTCTTTGATTTAGACACTATAAGCAGAGGCAATGCAGGGTGCTCCAAAAACACCAACAGTAAAAGTCTGATACCAAGCTTCTATAGACTATCAGCCCAACTATATTTATGTGTGTGTGTATATGCTTACTTGAGTTTATTTATTTATATATATATATATATATATATATATATATATATATAGAGAGAGAGAGAGAGAGAGAGAGAGAGAGAGAGAGAGAGAGAGAGAGCATGCGAGCGCGAGAGAGACCGCAAAAACTTTCTATCCCTAAAACCTGCCATGGTTCTTGACACATGGTAGGTACTCAAATAAACATTTGTTACAAGGGAAGGAAGGAACTTGGAGAATCTTCACTCTTCATCTCCTAATAACTCAAATATAAGTCAACATTTCAAATGAATTCATTGCTACCTTATAATTCCAGAGAGTTTGGCCTTTGCAGCTCAGATAAAAAAGCCCAAATATTGCAATGGGGAGAAGGATGCATGAATTTGCTTAATCATTTTCTAAATCCACACATTCTTTGAGATATGCAGAATTCAGAAATTCATTCTCTCATTCACCCATTCTGTTTTTCAGCAGAGGTCCCCACAGTTCTCACTGAGATAAGGCTTTTGAGCTCCATAGATGTTGAATCCCCCACAGGAAAGTTTAGCAAGGGAAGAAATCCAGATAAAAAATAAAAAAGGAAATGAATCCTGTGCAGGGAAGACCTAAAGTTGGGGCTGTTGTCCCGAGTTGCCACAACCACAGTAAGTGAACAATGAGTTATTTCTACTCTCTCCTGGTTGGGTGAAGAAAGTCCTCAAAGAGGCAGACATGAGGACATGAGGACAAGAAGCCCCACGCTGGCAGGGAGGCTGATATAGGTGCAATTTTCTGGTGCCATCAGCATCCCTGCCAGGTGAACACAAGCAGCCTGCTCAGCGGAGGGCAGCCTTGCCTGACTGGCTGGTGGCAGCCATTTAGTTGATTTATTTATGAAGCACCCATGTGAATGTACTTCCTAAATCACTGCTAGCTACTCCAAGGTTGCGGTTTTAATGTTATCACTGCCCGCTCAGCCAGAGAGACAGAAAGACTTCCCCATAATTCACAAAGCTCCCAGGCCCCAGAGATTCATCACACTTTGATTCATAGCGCCCCCACTCTGGGAGGGAACAAAGATGCTAGTTGCCTGGGCTCATTGTTCCCGCATTCATTCTCTCATTCATCTGTTCAGCACTCTTTTATTAAGTATCCAGCAACGCCAAGCACTGTGCGAGCATTATGAGACAAACAAAAATTAAAAAGACACAATTGTTGCCTGCAAGCAGCTCCTGTAGTGCCCTGGGAGGGCAAAATATGGACATAATTAACCATAATTGATGGTAGTACCATAGACTACAAATAGGTTGCCCAGTTTAAAAAAAAAAAAAAGCCAGGGGAAACTGGCGGATGCACAGTTCTGTTATGACTGGATCCACCAGAAAAAAACACTTCATGGAAAAGATGCATATGGAAACCTAGACTTCTCCTGCATAGCATCTTAGTAGTTTCTGGACTCAAGAAATTATTCCAAGTAAGCATGATGGCATAATATAAAGAGCACCAGAAAGCAACGGGTATGATCTGGGATCTTGACCCATAGCTGTCACTTACAGGTATGTGACCTAAGCCATGCTCTTTAGGGGTTACTTTCCCCATGTAGAAGATGGGGGTGAGCCAGATCATCTCCACAGCCCATTCAGTTCTGCATTCTGCATGGTCCCTGGGCTCCCACATTACAAGATTAATAAAAGGGAAGGCAAAAGGTTCGCCAACTCTCAGCTGCACGCTTCTGTTCAGACACAAGCATTTGTGAACTCTAGTCCAATGGTGTGTCAGCCGACACACACTTGGAGGCTTGCCAGTCAGGAAATAGCTGATAGGTTACAGGGGGAGAACAAGAGGGGAAAAAATGTTTATTTAAGCAGATTTTGAAATGCTCTCAAGCTGGACATGAAAAGGGTGTGCCTGGCATCAGTAAAAGTAAACACCTTTACTAATCACCCTCGTGCTCACTATAGAGCTGGGTGCTCAACTCCCAAGGCACTAGTGCCTTCTTTTTTTAACAGCAAGATTTCATTCCTGGATGTCAATATAATACATGGGCAACTCTGGGAAGAGATACGAGGGATCCTCCAGCATGAATCCATCCCTGCTCCTCTGCCTGAGTTACCTTCCAGACCATGTCTGTGGGAGCCAGGGGATGGTGATGACCAAGCCCATTCTCAGACACTCTGGAAAGGAGACAGCCGCAGTCCTAATATGGACAAGTTGCTCTATTAACACCAGCTACTGACAGAGATAATTTATGATTCTGAGAAAGCTCTGGGCCACAGGAAGCCATATGCTTGACCAGAGGGAGGGTCTAAGGTTTTTTTTTGGAAGGTGCACAAAAATCATTAATTTGATTATATCATCTCTACATCAATTTTAGAGGAAAGAATTTGATTATGGAAGATAAGAAAATATCAGGTGATCATACTCAGTGAAATAAGCCGGAAAGAAAGAGAAAAATATCGAATGGTTTCACTTATAACAGGACTATAAGGAAACCAAATAGGAGAGAGACAATCAGTGGGGGGGAGGGGGGGAGGGGGGGGCGGAGGGAGGGAAAGAAAAGGGCACAAAATGGAAAAGAAAAGAACACAAGGTACCATGGAGATGGATCACGGGTGAATTGGTGGTGGGCTACCCAAGGGGAATACAAAATGTAAAAGACATAAACAACAATAAATATATATATATATATATATATATATATATATATAAAAAGAAAATATCAGGTGAGGAAGCGGCTAGCATCTTGATACTTAGATGGCTGGTAAATAAGTTCCCCAAAGGGGGTCTCTTTCTTCTGAATATATATTAACTCATACTCAGGAATGGCTAAGCTCCCCGAGCTCGTTTCAGGCTTCAATCCTGCATTCATTTGGTGCCTATTGGGGTCACCTGTGATCAGTCCTTGGTTCAGCCTTTCAGTCTCTGAAAGGCTGTCTGGACTTTTCACTTTCAACAAAATCTTGGCCAATAGGATACAACAATGCATCCATAAGATAATACACCACGACCAAGTAGGATTTATTCCAGGGACACAAGGATGGTTCAACATCCGAAAATCAATCAATGTAATCCAACACATCAACAAAAAGAAAAACAAAGACCATATGATCATATCAATAGACGCTGAGAAACATTTGACAAAGTGCAACACCCCTTTATGATAAAAGCCCTTGAAATCCTTGGGATAGAAGGAACATACCTCAACATAATAAAAGCCATATATGAGAAACCCACGGCCAATATTATCCTCAACGGTGAGAAGCTAAAGGCCTTTCCCCTAAGATCAGGAACAAGGCAAGGATGTCCACTCTCACCACTACTTTTCAATAT
>PVIJ01011007.1:0-51478 GCA_004024925.1 Scalopus aquaticus
TCTGAGGGCTTGCAGCCTCTCTCCTAAGTTACCCGCAGGCCTGGGGCGCCACCCTGGCGTCACTTTGGAGTCCCCGGGGCGCTGATGACCACGTTTTGCACTGCCCCACCCCTGTGGTAGAAGCCTCTGGAAGGCAGGCCCAGGTGAGGCGAGTTCTTAGTTCTGGGCATGCTCACGGGAGCCTGGGGCTGCCTCCTCATATTTCAGCGCGCATATCACCCTGTTGGGTTGGCCCCACGGGAGAGATTATAATTCTATGGAATTGACGGGCCTGGTAATGGGCACCTTGAACAAATCCTTGAGGTGCTGACGTCCCCCACCCCCCACACACTAGCGTTTAGTGGCCTCCAGAAAGGAGAGGGCACAGTATAGCCTGCCCTTATACCCTCCACCTCCTTGCAGCACAAACTTTTTTTCCCCCAAAGTTTTTTTTTTCCTCAACATATGGGTGTGCCCATCATTTACATACTGTAGAAATAACTTTAGTAGGAGGACAACTTTACCCCTCTTCTTTGTGCATAGGCTTCACTCAGCCTCCACCAAAGCTCCAGGCCCTTTCCCTCACCTCCTTCCTGCCCCACTCCTCCCTCTGGTCCCTCAGCCACACTGTATTTTTCACAGCGTCTATGAATTATTTTGGGATTTTGTTTTTGGTCAGTTTGTTGTCTTGGTTATTTTATTCGCAACTGAGTGAAACCATTTGGCATATGTCTTCCACTTTCTGTCTTATTTCACTTGGCAAAATCACCTCCAGATCCGTTCACTTTGTCCCAGCTGGCACTTTTATCCTTTTTAATAGCTGAGTAGTATTCCATGGGGGGTATACAGTTTCTTTATCCAGTCACCTGTCAGCGGGGATGTACGTGGGCCCATGATTTGGCTGTTGTGAGTTATGTGGTCATGAACACAGGAGTGCAGGAATCCTTTCCAGTTAGTCAACATAACTACTGGTGGCTCCCAGGGAAGGCCACCATCTCTGTCCTGTGAAAAACAAAGATAAGCATTTTTGAACACCCGGTTGCCCTGGCACTGTTCTGGGCACCAAGGACACTGATGATTAAGTCACTGTCCTGGACTCAGGGTGCTCGCCACCAGCTGCAGGCTGTGCTGCACGCGTTTTCTCAGTATGGAAACACCCACTTCTATCTGAAAGGCTCAGAATAGCACTAATGAATAAAATAGCTTGAAGGGACAAGCATAACAATGTGCACTGCAGCAGATTTACAACCTCAAGTGATAATTGAAAAAAAGAATCCACGTCCATCCACAGGAGATGAACAAAAGTGTGATAAAGTTAGGCTACAAAAAAATCACATGGCAGGGAGCAGGTTGGAGAAGGATGTACAGACGAATGCCACGTGTGTAGACAGTTAAGGCATGAAGACATTCATTTATAGAGCATGTTTAGTGAAAATATTAAAACATGTATGGAATATACATGGAAATCCAAATCCAGGCTAACCGTGACCTCTGAGACGAGAGAAGGGAAAGGGACAAGGTGGGATATGTAAGGGAGTTCAATTTTATCAATAATGTTTAATTTTTTGAGGTGATGATATGTATAGAGGTATAGCCTCCATTTTTTTCAATGAACTTATTTTTTAAAAAGTGCCTTCATATTTTGTTCCATCTTTCCTGTCTTCAAGAAGGAAGTTGATCCTAGTGATTTCGGCCCTTGCATTAAACAGGAAACGGCACTAAATGTATACGACTTTGTTTCCTAAAGGGAACTTGAAAACTGCCGCTGCACCAAGTGCACGAGAATCACACGTTCGCTTGGGTCACTGCGGTTCCTGTCTTTAGTTGTCCAGACTTTCAAATTTAAAACGAGAAGAAAGTTGTTCTATATCAAATGATCTAGGCAGTCCACATTATATTTTACAAGCAGAGAAACATTACAAAGAAATAAAAATAAGTTTTCTGGTGAGAAAAAGCAGAAAGGCATGCTGGGGAAGACCGAGGGTGTGGGTACCCTGGAGGCAGCAGGTGTGGAATGAGCCTATCAGCGTTGGGAAGGGGGGTGCTCAGGCCCTGGTGCCTTGGTGAACCTGGCTTTTGCATCAATAAGCCCCCCAAAATGTCTCCCTTACACTGGGTCCTCTTTATACTTGCTTGGTACAATGTAGAGCTGGTAGGAGTACTGCAGACTGTTCTTTAGATTGCTGGAATAGACTTCTGTTTTCCTGCAGCTACCCAACCTGGTCCACCAACCACAGCTCTTCAGAGAACTTGCTCGGGGCTGCAAAATATCAAGCCAAGGGTAAACATTTGGCAACCTTGAGTCATTTGAATCAACAACACCCAGGCAGGGGGCAGTGGACGTGACCAATGATCTGCTAGATGAAACGCTTCTGCTGAGGGTGACAGGGTGATGAGGTGGGATTGTGTGAAGCTGGAGGCCTCTTAGTCTCACCTCCTTCATTCTCTTCCTCCTGGAGAATACTCTATTGTGTTCTTAAACTACAACTCTGCAGCTGGACCTAGTTCTAGTTTTTTGTATTTCACTGGGTGTTTACCTGCTCAGTGGAAGGACACTTCATGACACTTCCAGAGTCAAAGCACCTGGAAAACTCCCTTGCACCTACAGCTGAGCGTGCTCCAGCCTCTAGCTAGTAAATGAATTCCTACTTTGACATGCGAACACTGTGCTTACTTTTATGGGAAACAGCTAGCTATCAACTTGGATGCCTCGTGTGGCACAGCTGTTCTGCTTTGGGGCAATGAGATGGCTAATAAGTCTTTCAGAAAGAAAGCCTTGAAAATGTAGAAGAGTTGACTTCAATTAATTTTGCCTTTTCGGTAATTTTATACCCTGGCTATAATGAAGGACAAACATTTTCAGGCACCCCATCTAAACACATCACCCTGTCAAAACATTACTCCACAATGATGATACAAACCATGAGAGAAGAAAGATTTTTATTGAAATGTTTTAGTACAGCATTGGATCTTAAAATTTTATCTTCTAAACCCATAAGCACTGCAAATGATTTATTCCTGAATCTATTTGACAAAGTTGTAGAAGTGGACTAACAAAATTTAAGTTGGAAGTTTAACTTTGGTATATTCATATTTTTATCTTTTTTCTCCAAGATGATTACTTCAATACTAACTCTATACATCCTTAGACTTTATAGCTCTTAGACGAAATGATTACCTTTAAATCAACAGGTTTTAGTTATGTTAACTCGTATACCAGGCTGTCTACATACGCATGCTCCTAACTACATTTGCATTTCCCTAAGCATCAAAATTCCAAGAAATAGAGATACCATATTTATCAAAAATAAGTCACAGAGCATCTAAATAGGCTCTTTATACATCTCAAGTCAACTCTTTCTAGATAGAGTCAATTTGTGACTTTACCAAGGTACAGTAGGCATTTTCTCAAGAGCCATTGAAGGTACAGCAAAATGGTAGTTTCTGCAGCAATTAAAAATACTTTTTAACTTCAATTCAACCTCTGTTGCAGTGAACATGAAGGATTGCTAGTCAAGTTTCTTGGTGACTTAAATAGGTTTGTTTTTCACCTGTAGAAGAATTTAGATCAGAGAATTTATCCCCGATAAGTTTTAAGATTCAACAGAAGGGAGAGATTATTTTTTATTATTCCCAGGCTTTGTCAGTGCAGCCGAATTCTCTCCTTTTGGGGCTGAAGAATTCTGGTGGTTGTCGCCCCATGTGCATAAAATAAAATTCACAGAATCGATGTTTCCCTGTGCCAGAGGCAGGGCAACTCACTTAGGAGGGTGCCATGCAGGGTTGTCTCGTGGACACTGGGGACACTATGTGGACATTACTTAATGGAGCCCCCCAACGCACTTCTGGCACACAGCTTTCACGGAGCAGTTTTAGTTAGATGAATCAGTTGCTTAGATAACTTGGACTTCAGATCACAAAAGGCAAAAGAACGTGAAATCAAACAACAAAGCAATGTTTAAACATGCATTTGGTGGCACTCACAAAAATTCACCTTTTTACTGATGTTGAAAGCAAAATAACCATCAGATTAGTAAATTTAAGATGACGCAGAGGAGCCTATGTGGGTGGAAAGCCACACATGAAATTATTGGGAAAAGGCAAAGGCAAAACGAGAGCTAAAAATACATGAAAGAGGAAGGTGACGGGACATGAGATGGGGCTCAAAGAACTGTGTCCTTAATTCCCGAGACCACCCGTGTGACCGTGAGCTCAGAGACTCCATCTCAGAATGGTCGCTAAATCAGATCTGGCACTAAACATAATTTTGGGATCTGAAACCATGGCCTTTTTGGTTAAGTGATAGTTCTAACAGTGGAACTGTATTGACTCCCATCTGTCTAATGTTTACCAAAAAAATTAATATGTCACTATCCATCTTAAGCTACATAAAATTTGGTCCAGATTAAGCATAATAACCAAATGGTTTACTTGAAACCCAGTTACTTAAAAAAAAATTCAAAATCTGTGCTATTATAAATCTCCTAAGGTTCACCGAGAAGTAAAGGGCTACTTCCTACAGGGTTTTACCCAAATGTACATAGGCATTATCATTATATATTTACACAGAAGGATTTCATATGAAGTCACCTTTGGCAACCCCACAATATATAACTATGAACCTCCACAATGGAATTCCATACCCAAAAGCTGTGGCCTCAAAGTATTGACGGAACAGGGGACAAGGTGACCTATCAAGTAAGTCAAGACGACGGAAACATTTCTCACTGAAGGCAGTTCACTGACAGATAAAATAACCACCGCCCTTCCCTGCAAACTGGAACTAAATGGTCTTGCGCTTCAGAAAGGGGGATGTATCCCCGAGGATACAAAGATCGGATGCTTTTGCGTTATCTCCTAATTGCTGAGTCCTAAAGCTAAAAATATCAGACAAGCACATGTGTCAGAAGCCAGAGCAGGCTCATTCCATGTTGCACATCCTGGACCTAGAGGGGGACGTGGCTGAACAGGTAGGACACCGATTCTCCGTTGTGAGTCCTCCGGATCGCCTCGGCCAGGATCATGGAGATGTCAATCACCTAGATGGAAGGAGAAAACAAAAGGGGTAAGGAGGGGAACGTGGAAAATCTGGTCACATTTTTAATTAAAAACTTAAGTCACAGAGCCTAGAAACGATTTCTCCAGCACACAAGACGAGCTCCTCCTTCCCCCTCCCCCCCACCACTTTGGAGGAGCCAGACAGCCGGGGTCCATCTTCACATTACAGCCTGGTGGACCCAACCCCTGTGATGTCTTTGGACGCCAGATTTCAGTGCAAACTCAAAGGCTCTTCAGGGCCACTTAACCGGAGACATCCTTCTCTTGAGGCATTGTTTTTAGCCAATTTCAATCACCATGCGGAAAGCTTTACTCTTGGTTTCTGAAACCAGGGACTGTGTTGTTTAAGAGCACAGCTGTGATTATTCTAAGGAGTCAGCAAACTACTTTTTCTGTGAAGGGACTCATAATATTTTTGGCGTCACAGATCAGACTCAATCCAGTCTTCACAGTGGTGAGGCAACAGCTAATACATAAATAAATGGGCAAGACTGCGTGCCAATAAAACTTTATTTACAAAACCAGATGGTGGGCCAGGCTTGACTGGTGGGTTGTAGTTAGCTGACACTCGACTACTGCTAATCAGGCAGGAAAATACAAGGCACCACCATTTTGACCAATTTCAAAGTTAACTCCTTGTGCCAAATAAATTTCTTTGCTCTCCGAAGGACTGGAAATCACAAAGCAGACTGCTTTGCCTCACACCTTCATGCTCTAAGTAAGCATGGACACAAAGGCTTCTAGCAGGGAAATGACTTGCCAAAGTTCACCAGGACACAGAGGCAAAATGGAGACTCAAGCCTTTTCAATTTATGTCAGGCCAGCTACTGTCAGTGATAATCACCAATTATGCCAAGCCAGGAGTAGCCACGCTCTGAAGACCGTGAGTGTAGCCTACTGCTGCTGCATACTAATTTTTCCTCCTTTGTTTTGGTTATGGTGAAAAAAAAAAAAAAGCACGTGCATGTACGCAAGGGGACATAAAATTTATCACTTTTAAAGATTTATTTATTTATGCATATAAGCTGGGGTACAGTCCAGAGGTGTGGGGCAGCGAGAGGGCTCACCAGAGACACTGGGGAGCAGAACAGGCAGATATCACTTATTTTAAAGCAGACAATTCAGCAGTACACATTCCGAACATTGTATAACCACCCCTAGCACCTATTTCCAAAGCCTCTCTATCATCCCCACACAAGGTGGGGATGATACATTAAACACAAACGCCCCCCTCTGCCTCTTCCACCCACAGGCACCCACCATTCTACCTTCTGTCTCTGCGAGTCTGCCTATTTGGAGCCCCTCATATAGTGCTTGTCCTCTGTATCTGGCTCCTTGCACCTAGCCTACGCTTTCCAAGGTGCACCCATGCTGCCGCCTACGTGAGAGCCGCCGTCCCGTGCAGGCCAAATCACCCCATCGTATGAATACACCACACTTTGCTCTGCCATTCCTCTGCCAATGGACATTTGGTTGTTTCCACCTTTTGGCTACTGTGAGTAGGTCTGCTAGGAACATTCCTGAACAAGTTTCTGTTTGAACACCTATCTTCAAGTCTGGGGAGTATATACCTAGAGGTGGACTTGGGCCACATACCAAGAGCCTATTTCTTAACAATTTTTCTATTGTGCTCTGATTCACCTCCTGTTTTTACCTTTGACCTCTGCTGGCCCGGGCCTTTCTCAGAGATCTAAAGTGAATCAAACCCTCATGTTAGGAGAAGCTGCAGCCTCTGCTGCTATCTGCCTTAGCAAGCAGTCACAGCAGAAGGCTCGATGCCGGCTTTTGGGATCGGAGGTCGGTGCCTCGCGGTTTGGTTCCGCGGCTGTGCGGCCAGTACCTGAATCTTGGAGCAGTGTCTCATTTTGTCCTCTTGTGGAATTGTGTTTGTGACAACCACAGCCTCAAAGGCAGCATTGTTTATTCTGGAAATAGCTGGCCCAGAGAAGATCCCATGGGTAAGGATCGCATAAACTTTGGTGGCCCCGGCCGAGAGCAGCCTGTAAAACAGAAGATAAAAAAAATGAAGTGCACATGAACTTTCCTGAAACATTTTTCCCTAGAGTGAATGTAAAGGCAAAAAGTGTGTTCCAGAAAGGAAAACTCGAAACCAATTTCACTTACATATACTGGTCTCAAACAGGTCTTTCAAGGCATGTGCTGGCAAAATCCTTCGGATCCCATTAAATCAGGACCCTTGACTGGTGCCTGGGCGTGGACAACCCTTTGTTTGCAGCCTTCCTGGCGTTGACCCGCTCACAAGGCCCCCCCCCCCAGCTGTGACAAGCAGAAGTCTCTTCACACACTGTCCAATGTCCCCCCCGGGAGCAAAACTGCCCCTGTGGTTTTGCTGAGAACCACTGGTTTAAAGCCAATATAGCCAGAATGTCACCATTTTGAGGTATAATCAATACCGAAATATTAACGAGGTCTTTAATGTTCTGTTTTGCACTCAGTCTTTGAAACCTGGTGTGCGTTTCACACTCTTGGGCATGTCGGGTTGGGCGGGTGACATCCCCAGCACCCACAGCTGCACAGCACCCACAGAAGCCGCTGGCTGAGGAGGCCCGAGTGACGCTGAGCAGAAGCCAGCAAGGGCCCCCAAGAGCCCTGAGACTGACTCTTTCCTTCAGGGGAAGCACCTTCTGATGCTTTTAAAAAGGCACTGAAGCCTGACCTTGGGAATTAAAACCAGGCCACAAAGGACTGAGGTTTTCATGCCCAGGAGAAAAAATAAGAGGGCCTAGAATCTTCTTTGGTCTCAAGGCCACCAGTAATGCATCAGCAATCACTGGGGAAAACAGGTGCACTTGTTAAAAGCTAACGTCTTTCCCTTTCAAGTCCTCAAGTTTTCCTCAACTGCCCAAGCCATCTGCGTACTTGTCTGCAGCGTGGCAGATGGTGCCACATGTGTCTGCCATGTCGTCCACGAGGATGGCCACACGGTCCTTCACGTCACCCACCAGAACCATCCGGTCCACTTCGTTCGCCTTCTTTCTCTCTTTGTGAATCAGGGCGAATTCCACATTCAGCCTGTCGGCGATGGACGTGACCCTGCGCAGGGCACAAGCAGACGTGGGAAACGCGGCCGACAGAAAAGAAGCGTGTCGAATTGTACTTTAGGAACAGAGTAGCTAGCCAAGACATGTTCCATTCAAGATAACGAAAGCAGCAGGCTTCAGTTGTCAAGCCACCACGGGCCAACACGTGGCTGAAGAGCTAAGGCACTGAAGCTCCCCTCCGCACTCACCCAGCCTCTGCACAGAGAACAGCACGGGGAGGGGGGGACAGCTGCACGCTGGGGTTTGGGGTAGACAGGAGCAGGCCTGGGATATGAGTGGGGCGATCCGACCATTTCAAGTACCCAATGGCAATGTCACAAGCAAGAAAGAAAGGAAAATATCCCTGCAAGCAGCCTCCTGGATTGCTAGGACATTCCTATGCCCCGAAAGTAACTTCTTTTCCACATATATAACTGAGACTTACTAGATATTCATCAGATATTTTCTTTGGTAAAACAGGCCTTTTGGTAGCAAGCCAGAGATAGTATCAATGCCATGACTCTCGTGGCACCTGTGAGGTTAACTGGGCAGCGGAGACCAGCTGCCTCCAGACAGGAGGACAGTGGTGACCTGCAGCAGGCGCTGGGGAAGGGTGAGGAGATGGCCAAGACATCCGAAAGGTATGTCCCGAAATATCGTAACACTTTGTGTGCCGGTGCCCTTTACATTTACCAGCCCTTGGGGCCGGCCATTTTCTGTGCTGCCGCATGAATGCTATAAGCATTCAATAAAACACACACAACTCCTCAACTACTGGATATTAAAAAATCTAATATCTCTCATAAAACACCTTACACTTTCACCAAAACAATGTGTAAAGCTTCTAGACTGAGTACGATCAAAGAAATAGCTCCTGATAGTTCCATATAAATCCACCGTGGCGTGAAAAACTGGAGACTAGATGAACACGTATTAATACGTGAGCGGCCACCTGATACTGGTGACAAAAAACACGTACTAATACGTTAGCGGACCATAGAGTGTTAACTTCCCTGGCAGCGGGAACAGGGAGGCTGAATGACCGCCCCGAAGGGCGTCTGAACACGACAGCATCTCAGCGCGTGCACCTGGTCAGCCGCTTCGGCATTTTTCAAATGGAGGGTCAGCAAATTGATGGAGGACCTTGGTATATAATAAAAGATGGTGTTTCCAATCAGTAGGGAAAGATGGATTGTTTAATAAATAGCTTTAGAATAATCAGACAGCTGGCGGGGGGAGTTAGGTTCTTACTTCACTCATATTCCCAAGCTGTTTCAGATGGAAGAAAATAAATGAAAAACGCAGCCCTTCAAACACATGAAATCTCAGGGGGAGATGTTCTGCGAACAGTGACTCCGCCCTAAGCCCAGGAACCACCCCTGAGGAGATAAACATGACGAAGAATGGTTTCCACGCCCAGCAGAAAATAAACATACGCAAAGGCACACAACGAAAAACCCGGGGAAATATTTGCAACACACATACGTGTGCACCCACACACGCATGAGAAACAAAGGTGTGACCTCTTGCCTGTGCAAGAGGAAAGAGGAAAAGAGCTCTGGCAAGAGAACAACAGGCGAAAGGGAAGAAACATCCCCTCACGAAGACACTGACCTCGTCCACGACAGCGGGCACGGGCAGGAAGACACCATCTATCACACAGTGACGCGTCAAGTAACTAAGCCAGCGGACCCCGTCCCGTAAGCCTGTGCGGCAGAGTCCCAGCAGCTGCACCGTGGGAATGTCAATGGGCCTAGCGTCTTTGACGGGGCCAATTTTGGCACTGTCCGTCAGAACCGAAATGGCTTGTGCCCTTGGACTCAGCTCAAAGTGAACTTCTAGAACCTCTCCGCCTTGCTCGATGACACCCGACACGGTGGCAAGTGCAGCGCACAGGGCCGTGTAAGAGAACGCACAACAGCGCCCGCAAGCGAGCGGGGGAAGGGCTCGGGCAGCTGTGACGGAAGCGCGCGGTGGAGCTGCCAGGCCCGCCGCCCCGCTGCGGGGCCAGGGCGAAGGTGGCGCGAGTATCCTTTAAGGAGCACGGTGAAGTGTGCACGATCGTCCTGCTGCTGTGTGAAACAGAAAGTCCTATGTTTGAGGAGTGTAATTCTGACACTGCAAATAACAGGGGCCTCCAAAGAAGAAAATGGGGGACATGACCCTCTTGCATTGTTGAATTTTTGCTAAGAGCGCTTATAGTTTCAGACTGTGCATAAAGAGTACGGCGGGGAGCGGAAGAGGCCGCCCGAGCTGGTGGGATCTGTTCTTCTTTGGGCTTATTAGCTCCAGAGTCATCTTCTCTGGTTACAACAGGAAATACGCCAGGCACGGAGACCACAAAATGAACAGCTCTTCCGTCACAGCGTCCAGGAGCTGCCCGGGGACAGAGGAGCTTAGTGGTTGCCAGGGGCTGGAGCGGCAGAGCTGGGTGGGGAGTGACTGCCAGTGCATACAGGTTTCCTTTGGGGTGGTGAAGAGTTCTAGAATTCGACTGTGGCCACGAATGCACAATCTGAGAACGTACGAAAGCAGTCACTGGCCTGGACACTTACGCTGGTGACCTGCAGGCATCTTATTAAACACAAGCTACACTTGATGCTCGTGTACCCCGCCACCAGCTCACCTCCAGCCTTCCCTCAGGCCAGCAGGGTCCCCGTATTTGAAGGCAGTTTCCAGTGCTTGACTCAAGTTTCCAATGCGCTTCCTGCGAACGACGCGCTCACAGACCGCCATCTTCCCACACGGCCCGGCACACCCGCCTGGCGTCCTGGCCGAGGGCACTCTTGCCTTCGCGCCGCAGGCCCGGCTAGGCCGGGGCTGCCCTCCACCCTGTCACGGCCTGGCTTCGGTCTCTGCAACTTAACCTCCTACCTTCTTTTACATATTTTTTGTCTCCTTCCTGTCAATGGCCACTTTCTGTCGCCTTCAGAGGCCTGCCTCCAGCTGGCCCCGGACAGCAGCTTACCCGCACCTGGGCTCATCCGGGGACGGGGCCTCGGCTCTCTGGGCTGCTGCTAAGTGTCTTAAGTTTGACTCAAAGTCCTACACTGGCCCATGGGTGGGTAAGGAAGCCCAACGAGGGGCTGGCACTTGCACTGAAGGACACCCTGAAGTCTGCGGTCACCCCACCGCACATCTGCGAGCGCATCTTGAGCCGTGTCCTCGCTGTCTCCCACAAACCCAGCTGCTCAGTAAGAGCCTGTGGAATTCTCCCTCCACTGTGGCTCGGCAGCCTGGGACCAATTTGTAGCTGAATTTGCTCGGCACAGGGACCCCCGCACTGCCCAAGAGTAGAGGTCACGCATAAATCCGCCCGGCACAGGCTCTCTAAGTTCCCACGGTGACTATTCTCTCCCCCACTCAAAGGCCCCTGCGTGAGCCACCAGCCTCTTCCGGCATCAGAGGGCCGTCCCCAGGCCTCCCGCCCCGGCTCTGGCTCTGAGCGCCCTCTGGATGGCACGGCGCCACAGGTCCCTTCCGTTCCTGGTGTTGGCCATGCGCAGATGCACTTTTTAAAGGTCTGTTGGGTTCCAGTTACCATCTCCAGGCGTTTGTAGCAGGAAGGACTAACTCAGCCACCCGCATTATTACTAACGCCTTACTTTCCCACCAGGCTCACAGCTTTCATAATCAGAATTTGGAAAACTAAAGAAACCTCAAAGGAAAGACGCTCTTTGCTGAAAACGCGTTTCTTCCCCAAAGAAACGGAGGCGCCAGGTCTCAGCTCTGAAGGCGCAGAGCTGTGGCTCCCTACCCGGCTCGTCGCTAAAATAACTAATTCCAAACACGCCTCCGCTCTAACTCCCAGGAAGAGGAAAAACCCACCGGAAGCACAGAAGCACCAGCACGCGGCCTGGGCTGTACCTTTTGGCGCCCCCGGCGTCGGGGGAGACGATGATGCAGTTTCGCCACTCGCTGATGTTCTCCCGGATCCACTGCAGCACCGCGGGCTCTGCGTACAGGTTGTCCACGGGGATGTCGAAGAAGCCCTGTGGGGACAGTGTCACTCTGCGGGGCTGGCTTTTTTCAAGTAATCTTTCATCCAGTGAAATTTGGATTTTTTCTCTTCCAAAGAAGGCTTTTTAACAGATTTTCTCAATTTTAACAGAAATCAAACTTAATTCCAGGAACATAATTTAGTCCAATCACTCCTCTTGGAGAACACCTTCTATTATTTCTATGGTCGCCTGTATTCTGAGAAATAGGAGAATGGCCTTGCAGAGCAGCGGGGGAGAAAAGTTTGTCGTTTCTTAAGCCCCTTATTATAAGCCGAATACTTCACATTCATTACACAGCACGTGTGGCCCCAGCAGTCTGGCCGACTGTACAGAGGAAGGAACTGCAGCTACGAAGTTAAAAAATATATTTATGACCCTGCCACTCTAATGATTTTCCAGAGGTTGAGATGGAGTTGTACAGTTCACTACCAAGAAGCCATTCCTTATGCCCCCAAAACAGAACAGCGCAAACTGGGGGTGGAGACGGGCAATGCAACCGAGAATTTCACTTTTAGGTTCGGGAAAGTGAACCTCCAGGAGAAGTCACACACACAAACACGAGTAATGGCACTGCCTTTGAAAATTATTTAACCGAAAAAAATCATGCTACCGCCTTCACAAACGCCTCCCCCGGGAGCGAGGCCGTAGCCGCTCTAAGCCGCCGAGCGCAAGGCAGGGCGAGGCAAAGGCCAGCACCTGGATCTGGGAGGCGTGCAGGTCCATGGTGATGATGTGGTCCGCCCCGGCCACCGAGAGCATGTTGGCCACGAGCTTGGCAGAAATCGGAGCACGACTCTGAAACAGAGACAGGGATTTTATTTCCGGAAGAGAAAAGATAAGAGACATTGAGGTTCCTCCCACTAAGGCATGAGGAAGATCAATGACAGAGGATTGAGTCCACTTCAGTGAGGCAAACGAATGTCGATAATTGAAAAGGACTGAATTATTAATAATAATGAAAAGGACACACTGTCACAAAAAGATATATTCATTCCATTTTACTCACCAACATTCAGTATTTGCATGCACGCTGTACATACCGTTGTGCAACAGCGTGCTTGGCTCTGGGTAGAGTCTCAGGGAAGCAGAGTCAAACCTCCACTAGTGTCCTACTGCCAGCCGAGCTCCACACCGCCCCGCACGGCCCTCCCTGCAGCCTGCACCGGGCCATGTCTCCCTCTTCCAGAGAGCCCTGTGGGCCTTGCCTCACTCCCCACTCCTCCCCCTCACTGCTGAGCCAAGGCAGTTGCCCCCCCCTCCTGATTGGCTTTCAATCCCAACTTTAAGGCCCTCTGGGAATCCAGAGAGAACTGGTCTGTCCCTTCTACTAAGACACCGCTTCGGGAAGCATGTGGCTGCACCATTTTGGTATCACTTCGCACCAAGTGCTGAGAGATGGACCTCAGAAGTGCTGATAGGCTCGATGTCACAGTTCACGGGTAGAGCGTATGTCCCTCAAGGGCAAAGAATTGGTTTGGGAGATTTTTACCTCATCCCTAGCACACAGCTCCATCCCCTACACATGCTAGTTCTTCAATAAATATTTAATAATAGAATCTCTATAACTCCAAGTTTCCAAGGCTGAGTTATTAGCCTCACTAATTGTGAGAATTATTTAGTCTAACACAATTCAGGATAATTAAAAGAACAAATTGGTGCTTGATTTCTTTGTAATAGAATCTGACTTGCAACGCTAACCAATTTCAGGCTCTTCCTATAGTTTATAACTGGCAAAAAAGATTCCTCTGTTCTCGCTCTCTGTGGCATCGAGTAATTCTTCCTTCTGGGATCCAAACCACAGAGGTAATTTCCAAATTCCTACTTTCCGATTCCTTCTACAGGCCATGCTTACTAATTCGGTTTCTTTTTTTTTTTTTTAAATTTTTTATTTTTTTTAAGATTTATTTATTTATACATATAATCTGGGGTACAGGCCAGAGGCGTGGGGTGGCGAGAGGGTTCACCAGAGACAGAGTGGGAAGCAGAACAGGCAGATCAGAAGTACACTGCTGAGGGGAGCAGCGGGCGAGGCAGGAGAGGTCTGCCGCACCATGTGGGATTCTCCCTGGCCGGGCGTCGAACTCGCGTCGCCGCTGCCGACAGCTCCACAGTGCAGCGCTCAACCGCTGCGCCACCGGGGAGGCCCCTAATTCGGTTTCTGTACTGTGTTTCATAATTTGGCTGATTATACCCATAATACCCAACTGAATCTTGCAGGAAGAATGATTTACAAATTAACTACTTTATAGCCTACAGAGAGAAAAGTGATTATGGCCTTTCAACACTACAGGTAAAGGACAGTAGGTAAAAAGGAAAATTCTGACACCCTTAATGAAAAATGGACAGAGAGCAAGAGTTCACCCATCAGGACCAAGATATTCCAGCTCTTACTCAATGGATCGGCTGCTGTCCTGCTACAAGTGCAACTCTGACTTCAGTATTTACAAAATGGTAGAAGTTCACATCAAGTCAAGTGTCCTCAATGCTTCTAGTTAAATAAAAAGAGTCAACTTTCTTGTTGAAAGAGAACATAAGTTTGGAAGCGATTCTGAAGAAAGCTACAAGTCTCCGACCCTCCTGAGAAGTGATTCTTTGCAGCCTTCCCATGCCAGGCTCTTTTGCCAGCAAAGCAAATGAGCAGATTTGGCGTATCCAGCGCCCAGCAGGGGACAGCCAACGGCAGCCTGTGGGCCAAACCCAGCTCACCACCTGAGTGCCTACGCACTTCCTAGGTCCCTGGTTGCCCTCACTTCAACAGCTCCCAGACACAGAGCCAACCCCATTTGATCTAAGGAAAGCAATAAACACGAGTCAGCAGCAGCAACAGAAATTAGACAAAGGCCTACTTTCAACGATGGGCAAAATCCAGCAGCCTCCTTTCTACCAGTTTGGTGAAGGAATCAAACTGTCCCTCTCCAGACCTGACTCATACTGACACGCATCCGAAATGCAAACTACGTGCCTTGGCCACCCCCAAGGTCAGTGCCAAGATTACGGCCTATAGAAAGTTGCCCAGGACGGCATGGTGGACACTTGCTTCCTGGCACGATTATTCCAGAGCCCCTTTCAAGCCTTCAGGTGTCCTGGCCTCGAAGATACACGGCAGAACACAACCGCCTCAGAGCGGAACTGTTCCTGCAACATCGATTTCTCAATGGCTTCCTGCTAGGTGTCCTGGAGTGGGCTGAAGGGTGACCCCCAGATCGCGGCTCCTCATCGCTAAACCCTGTAAACGTTCCCTGACTTGGAAAGGGAGCCTTTGCGATGTCACTTCATTGAGCGTTCTGAGCCAGGGAGGCTGTCCCAGAGGGTCATCAATGCTATACACTTGTCCTTAAGGAGGGGATCATGGAGACAAAAGGGGAGGCCTTGGGAAGAGGCGGGGGGATGGAGGAGGCCTCAGGCCACGGACCCCAGGGACCCGCCCCTGGAGGGACCCCAGCTCTGCACCCTGACTTCCGCCTCTGGTCTCCAGAGTGTGAGCAATGTGTTACTGTTGCCGTAAGCCACACAGTCTGTCATGATTTATTACAGGCGCAAGGGCAAGTGAGCCAGCCCTCCATGATCCCTTCCTTTCATCTCTCGTCTCTAACCATCAGCCGGTTTCCAGATCCAGGGCCCCTGCTGCTCTCCAGGCAGCCTTGCACTGGGCACCACCGTCGTGCTATGGCGGTGCTGGCGATGAAGGTCTTATCTCTGCCCGAGCAGCTCAGTTCAGTTCAAAAAGTCATGGGATGGTCTGATCTGGTTAAAAGCTCTAAGTGGCTCTGATGTTTTCAAGAAACACACAGCAAAGTGATTAAGAGAAAGTGAAAGGAACAAAAGAAACAGCCGGCCAGCAGGGAAAGCCCAGCCCATGTCCGACAATAGGAAAGGGACAAATAGCTGGTCGGAGACCCAGCTCCTCAGACAGGGATACCCTCTAGGGTTTGAACGCCTTGGGATGGGCACAGGGCAGGTGGCACTACAGGAGGTAGGAGCAGAGGCGGGGGTGCCATCCCATCTCCTGTGAGGCCAGCTGGCCCAAGCAAAGGGAGGGCGCCAGACAGCGCCAGTTTCTCTGCACAGCAGACTTCATCATGAATCAAAATCAGAAACAACAAAAGTCTGAAAATACAGTCTTTACAGCAGGGGTAACTGGAAATAGGATACTCAGGAACAAAGGCGAACGTGTCTCCACATTTGTGTCAGAGGAAGTGAGGGCCACAGCTTTCGCCACAGTGGGAAAATGGAAAAAGGACTGTGTCAAGATAAAAGGAGCAGCCGGCTCAAGAAGATGCAAGAGGTGCCAAAGGTAAAATCTACTAGAAGCAAAAGGAGAACCCGATCATAAATCACAGAATATGCAGAATGGAGTTCTGGAGAAGACATTCTTAGTGAGGAATGAACTGAATAAGCCACGTTCAGCACAGGGCCTGTAAACCATGCCTAAAGGAGTTGGCACGTGTGTGTACTTCGTTCTATCCACCACCACAAAGACACACAACAATTTCATCACAAGGAATATCATGGTATTTTAATACCTGCAAAAATCAGCCTTATCTGTACCATAGCTATAAATATTAACATGATGGCTGGTTCAAAGACAAGCCTTTGAAAAAACCAAGGTGAGGGCCTTCCTGGTGACGCAGCGGCTAAGCGCTGCGGAGCTGTCGGCAGCGCGCGCGCGATGCGAGTTCGACGCCCGGCCGGGGAGAATCCCACATGGCGTGGCAGACCTCTCCTGCCTCGCCCGCTGCTCCCCTCAGCAGTGTGTTTCCGTCGATCTGCCTGTTCTGCTCCCCGCTCTGTCTCTGGTGAACCCTCTCGCCTCCCCACGCCTCTGGCCTGTACCCCAGCTTGTATGCATAAATAAATAAATCTTTAAATTTAAAAAAATTAATAAAAAGAAAAAGCCAAGGTGAGAAGCAGATTTACTTGCTCATTCAAACAGCAAACATGTTGTAGACATCCCGAGGCGGAGTGTGATGGGGAACAAATGCAGCTGTGCACGCAGAGCAAACTGGCCGACAGGACACACCTTACCTTGTCCTTTTTATCTTGCCGGGCGTACGGGAAACACGGGATCACCGCGGTCACCCTGGAGGACGACGCGATCTTACAGGCGTTGATCATGATGAGGAGCTCCATCAGGTTGTCGTTGATCTCGCCACAGCCGCTCTGGATGATGTAGACATCCTCCCCCCTCACACTCTCACCGATCTCCACGCTACAAAGAGGGAGATGCCTGCGCTTAATATTAAAAGATATTGTGCCACAGGGGCCCCAAGACCACCTCCTGATGATTTCCCAAGCCTCAGCATGCAGTTGGACCCACGGTCACGATTTATTACAGTGGAAGGACGCACAGCAAAGGGAAAAGGCACACGGGCAAAGTCCACGGGAAACCAGGTGCCACCTTCCAAGAGCCCCCCACCAAGTGGGGTCACAGAGGACATGCTTCATTCCCCCCAGCAACGAGCTGCATGACAAGACACGTGAAATGCTGTCCACCAAGGAAGTTCATTAGACTCAGTGCCCGGGGTTTTCCTGAGGGTCAGTTCATACAGGCACCCTCTGCCTGGCACATACCAAGTTCCAGATTCCCAGGGATTCAGCTTTAACCACATTCTTTATGCAATTTAGCACAGCGAGCCAATCCCATGGGGGAGGGGAGAAACCCCTGCAAAAGCTACGTTCCCAGAGCCAGCTGGGGCCAACCTTGCAGACAGGACTAATTCATATACAAACAGATCTTAAATGCTCTTTAGAAATTTGTCTTGGGCCTGTTGTGTTAGCTCTTTTCTGCAAAATATTTTAGTTTGAGATCCTCTATTAAAGTTACATACACACATTGCGTAAGAAACTAAAATCATTCTACAGGTTCGTTATAACAGCTCAAAGGCAACCAATTTCAACTCTTGATACAGTTTTGAGATACTGAACTTCAAGTCTCTAGCTAATGCTTGTATTGCTTCATTCTGATCTTTAATTTCAGTGCTCTATGTTGATGTCTCACGAAAGAAGATGAGGCTCTAACTCGGTTTCCTCCTCATCCCGGCCCCTGTGCTCTTCCCACCCCATCTCGCCACCATCCCAACAGGTCAGTATTCTAACCACACACGATGTAACCTCATCAAATGTAACACACGATGGTTACATTTCATTTGAAATGTAGATGATGTTAGGAGTCAAGTCAGAGCAAATTTAAGTCAAACTTTTGTATTTCCCTTTTATCCACAATTTTTTGGGGTTTCTTTTCCCTGGGGGAAATTATCTTGCCTTTCCTAAGTATTAAATGCAAATTTCAGCCTAAACCCTTGGCTAAGAACCTAAATCCAACAATGTCAGAAGCCTGTGCACAGCTGCCCCCTCGGGGATTCCCTGCACCCCTCTCCTGCACTCGATTTCCTACTTTCTGTACCCTCTTTCTCGGTGCGCTTCCTTGTTTTGCTGATTGGCGTCCTTCAGTAGCTTCTTGAGAAACAGTAAGTAGGAGCTAAAATCTTGGGAAAGTGCATGTCAGAAAAATTTCTGTATTTTTGAATACAAACTTCTGGGAGCGAGGCAGCCCATGGCTGCGCGTGCCTTCTGCAGGGGACAAGCAAGACAGCGCCTCCTTGCAGGACACTGCCCAGCACCGGGACCCGCCCTGCCAGCTCGGCCACGCCTGTTCTGCAGAGGTGAGGACTCCGTTGCAGCTAATGACCTCAGCAATGATTTCAGCACAACACGAATTCTGCACTGGCTACATACAACCTCTCACCCTGGGGGCCTGCACTTTAGTCAGCGGAACGCAGTCACTTAGAAACACTCGCTACACACTCGCTGCACACACACACACACACACACACACACACACACACACACACACACCCTTGCAAGGACAGTTATAAGCCATCCACATCTGGGGCCACAATTTACTGCAGTTTCACATCATCCTCCTACCACCTCCTCGCAAGAACTCAAACACTTCAGTCCTTCCAAGACCCACGTTAACAAGCAAGCTACAGGCCTTTTTGGATGGAAAGTGTCATATTTATTACAGCACCTGCGTCTCTTTTTAACAGGTGGTATGTGTAGTGTCTTACCATTCGTGTTATATTCCTTTCTTTTTTTGATATGTCCCAGAGGAAATTCTGAATGTTGTGCCCCTAACCCCATTTTCCCATAAGCCCTCTGGTGACCTTGCACATTGTGGTGATTTCTAGAAACACATTATGTCACAGTGGAGTAGAACTGACTGTAAATGAATGGCTCACCCAAAAGGAAGTACACTGAATCTTATTTTAAAATTACAAGCACATAATTAACCTTACCTCGTCTCCCACCATCAGAAGCCAATTATACCCAATAATTTTATTTCAGTAAGAGGCAATTATTTCTAAAGAAAACTTAAAGACAAGACTACACTTGGGACACTATACTCTATCTGAATCAACAGGAGCTTCAAGTGGAGTAATTAGAAGACAAAAACGAAGTTTTTCAAATGGACATGATTGGAAAATGAGTTTTGGTAGCAGCGGGCCATATTCTTGCTACACACAGAAAGAGCACAAAGCCAAACCCAGGATGAGAGGCAGACAGAGTGCTACACGCCCCCCCCCGCCCCCGACTTCAAGTTCTCAGGAGCTAAATGTAATCCCGAGGTGAATATCACATCAACTGTGGGGTCACGTCAATTTGAGTATCACAGTTTTAAAGAGGGGTCAACAATCTACAGCCACCCAGGGGTGCATGGTGCAGTAGGCCCAGCAGTGGCCTCCAAAGACATCTGTGCTCTAATCCCCAGAATCTTCGACTATATTAGTTTGCACAACAATGGGGAACAAGCTGGCAGACAGAATTAAGGCTGCTATCAGCTGATCTTAAAATAGGAATTTTTTTAGTGGCAAATGGAATTGCAAGGGCCCTTAAAAATGGAAGAGACAAAAGAGATCAGAGAAAGAGACGTGAGGACTTAAGCAGGGTCAGAGAGATACTACATTGCTGCCTTTGATGATGGAAGAAGAGGCCAATAGCCAGAGAATGTGTGCAGCCTCCAAATGTTGGGTGGGCAATGGAGTGATTTCTCCCCTAGAGAATCCAGAAAGGATCCCAGTGACCCATGATGAACTCTAACCTACAAAATGCTAAGATGCAGCAGCAAGAGATTATGCAACCTACAAAACCTAAACTATTTACACCCGGGTCCTTTATGGAAATAGTCTGTCAACTCCTGATATGATGACTCTTTATCCTAAAAGATCAGCCTCTGGGCCAATTTTTTCTCAGGAACTTCAATCCCCATATGACTAGCAGTCCAGGGGAGGACAGAAAATACCATCACCGTGGAGACTTTCTTCCAAAGCTATCCCCACTACTCCTCGTAAGATGACCACAGCTGACCGTTCCTTTGGAACTCTTAAAAATTGCAGCTAGAAGACAGCATCCATTTGCTGTTCAGAAAGAGAAGCTTTACTGATCTCCAAGTAAGAAGACTGATGAGTTTTCCTAACTCAATAACGAATGGGTGCAGTAATTAAAAGATGGCCACTGACTCTTATCATTTTCCCCACCAAGACGCGGGGTGTTCATTCCCTCCCCTCGGAACCGGGAGCGCGCGGCGCTTTACCAACAGAATGTGACAGAAGTGATGGGCGCCGGCTTCCAGGCCCAGGTCTCCACGCCGTGGGAGTTGCTACATCTCGTTTTCTGGAACACTTGCACTAGGAGCCCAGCTTCCGTGCCATCAGGTCGCGCAACAGCCCCCTGGCAAGGCACTGAGGTACGCTCCTAGCCCAGCTCCCGGGTAAAAGTTAGTCCAACTTACCAGCCACGTGAGTGAGCCATGTTAGGAGTGGGTCTTCCAGTCAGATGCCACCACGTGGGGCAAAAACAAGCCTGCCTTGCTGAGCCCTGCACAAAGTGCAGGTCCAAGAGTCAAAGAGACAGCTGTGGTTTTAAGTCCTCCAGTTCTGGGGTGATTTGTGGCCCAATAATAGACAGCCAGAACTTTGGGTCTCCCAATACAGCTAATGACTTGTGGGGATTCACTGAGCAGGAGAAAGTATTACAGGACTTTAAAGCACCATCCTCAGTGCTGCCCTAAGACGTCCTGGTGGGGTTCCAGTGGTCTCTAGTGAGGCTGGGGCAGACATCTCCCTGCATATCTGCAATGATTTAGAGAAGAGAAGGTAAAATCAGGAGGCTGTGTCCGATTAGGTAGCGCTTCTAGGACTGGGGAGCAGGATGAGGGGTGCCCTGGGGCAGACCAGATTTCTGGTTTTGGCCCAGCAGGCCTCAGGAAGGCCTCAGTTCCATCCAGGAACTGAATCACTTTCTCTTCTCTGTGCCCTTCTGGTTCTCATCTCTGAGACCCACAGTAAAAACCCAACTAGCACAGCACCTGGGTACAGCGAGGACTGTTGGTAAAAATCAACCTCTGGACCTAGACAGCGCATGGGAAAGAGAAAAGTCTGGAAGTTCACCTTTTATAGTCTAGGTACTAAAAATATAAAATGTAACCACCTAAGCACTTCCCAGACTTCACCTCTGAGTGATTTTTGAGACTTCATGATTTCAAGTTACCAAGGGGTGGTAATAAAATACTCAAACCCAAATAAAACGGACACTTCTTTACATCTAAACTAGTATACGTCAGCGTCTGCGTTTCACCCAGTAGCACATACAGTACTTGGAGCAGAAATCCAATGCTGGCTTCTCAATGGACTTCCAATCTAATTACCATGCTCTTTAGCAGCAAAGGATCCGGCTGCACTGAGATAACATGGACAGGCAACATTTGCTTTCAAAATCCATCCCCTCCAGAAATTTCTCCTTGGCCTACGACACCTCTTCCTGAAAAAAACTATTACTCCGTTCCTCTGGCCTTCTTAAAGCTACTGAAAGGTGACCAGGACTGGCAAAAATACAGCAACATTCAAACCTAGCTATCTTATTCTTCTCCAGTCTTTGACCATCCGCTGGACTTTGTATTAACTCTTGCAAAGAGGACTTCTCTGGCCCCACGAAATGGGATTTATTATATTACCTGCTTGATGTGTATGGCAATCCCCCACCTGGATGAAAGGGTTCACATTCCCTAAAAAGCTGGTCCAACAACAAACACCATCTTCCCTGTATATCCAACTCCCAGGTAGCTAAGAAAGTTTTGACTAACGGAAGGTGATCAAAATTTTCTCCCAGGTTTTCCTCTGGAAGTTTTCAGCTAATTTTTACATTTACGTCTAAGACCCAGTTCCGTTAATTTTTGAGATGGGGGAAATATGCACGGAGGCCCATTTTTGCGCAGCTTGCACCAACTGCTCCAGCACCACTAGCTGAAAACGGTGGAACGGGATGTTTGCCCAAGGTTTAAAAATGATTAGTAACTGCGTACAGTGCGATTAACATGTAAGGGAGGAGGGAATGAAACCAACTTGCAACGAGTCAAAAAGCTTTGTGGACTGAGATCGGCGGAAAAAGGAGCCCCCAGCTGAGCTCACTGAGCAGAGGCGACCGCGTCCTGCGCACTGGAGACGTGGTGGCAGTTCCACTCCAGCCATCGCTGTGCGGCTGGGCTCGGCACGACCCCAGAACTACGAAGCTGAAAGTCGCTGTCTCTGCGGCAGAACAATCGGAGGAAGCACAGGAGCACCCAGCACGTGCGCCCCGGCGTCCTCCTGCTCTTTAAACGCCATCTGCTTAGCCCCGAGGCTGCACCCCGGCTGCTCAGCGGACACCGGCGCTTCTCAAACGCGGGGCCCCGGCCCGGGATCAGCGCCCGAAACGGCCCCAGGTAGCCCCGGCGCAGCCGGGATGGGGACGTGGGCGGAACCGTCCCCGGCGCGCCTGGGTCTGGGTTCAGCCCGCGGGGCGCAGAGGGCCGGGCCAGCCCACCCCGGGGCGTCCCTCCCGGGGCGCGGCTCCCGCCGGCGGCGCCCACCTAGCTCCACACCGCCGCGGCCGCCCGCGGTCGCCCTTCCGGCTGCTCCCCCGCGCAGCGGCGGTGGCGCGGAGGCCGCGCCGTGGCCGGCCCGCCCCGGAAGGGGGAGCGGGCGGCCGCGGGGGTGGTCCGGGCCGGCGCGGGTCCCGGCGCGGCCCCGCAGCCGCGCGCCCAGGGCGCCGGGCAGCGCGGCCCGACCCGACCCGGCCCGCACCTGGTCTCCTGGTTGCTGAACTTCTTGGTGACCACCTTGCCCAGCTCCAGGCCCAGCCGGTCGGCCACGCGCTGGGACAGGTCCTGGTGCGAGCTGCCGCTGAACAGCACGATGTTGGGCATGGTGGGCGCGGGGCTCCGGGGGCGCGCGGCGGACAGGCTGGCGGCGGCGGCGGCGCGAGCGGGAAAGCGCGGCTGCTGAGCAGGGGGAGGAGCGGAGCCCTGAAGACCAGACCGAGGGGGCGGGGCCGGGGCGGGGCGGGGGCGGGGCTGGAGGGGAGGCGGGGCCGGAGGGGAGGCGGGGCCGGAGGGGCGGGCTGCGGGGTGGAGAGAAAGCGCCGCGGGGGCGGAGCCGCACGGTGTGAACGCGCTGCCCGGGGCGCCGGAGCGGAAAGGTGCCGCCGCAGCACGGGAGGAGGAGCTGGGGTTTGGGGTTGGGGCAGGGAGGTGCGGCGGGAAGCCGGAGGAGGCCGTAGCTGCAGGGGATCGGGCGGGGCCGTTGGAGGAGCAGTAAGGGAGTAGGAGGCGGAACGGAGGGAGAGCTGGGGGGATGCTAGGAGGCTTCCCACACTGGGGCGGCTGGATGCTAGACCCTGGGTGGTCCTGAAGCGTGGCCGTGCCCTTGCTCCCTAGGAGAGCGCCAAGGCCCCGATCTCCACCTTTCCGAACTGCCTCCGGAGGTGGGGGCAATGAGCTGAAATAATTGGGCACAGAGGGAGAGTGTGGGAAGTGGCGCTGGCGGTGCCTCGCAGCCAGGAGCGACCCCCGAGCCGGAACACGCCAAACCCAGTGCGGACGGCTGAGGTTCGGCTACAGCAACAGTCTGCAAGCTGTCAGCAGGCCAAATTCAGCGCCACCAGTGTTTGTACCAAAGACCTAAGCATGGTTTTCACACAGAACATTTGCAATCTTAATAGCTCCACTACCTTTGAACCCCAATTAAGGGAAATATTACCCCCCTTAAAAAAGAATTCCTTTCTCCTTATTCAGTAGGTATGTGCTGCAAACAGTTGTGCTCAATCATTACTGTTTGGGATTTTAGTAATAAAACATCACTACCTGTTTTCACTCCTGTTCCGCAAGGAGCTACATCATGTCCTCCGCATGTCGCCTCTTCCCTCACCAAGCCTAAATCATTTACTATTCTGTCCATAGTCAAAGGTTGTGAGTCCTGGACGACAAAATTGCCCTGAGTCCATGAAAAAGCCCTAGTGCCAGCCTCCTTCTGAGCCCTGACCAGAAGCCCGTTCTCTCCATGGCCAGCTGAATCAAACTAAGGCCCCGTCCCCCAGTCCTCATTTTTAGATAGATGTGGTGGTCCTCAGGCTGGCATTGCAACCTCCCTCCGGTTGCTTTCTCAGAGGCCAGACCCTGGGAATACAAACCACTCCGGATGGAACCCCAGGGGCTGCCCCCCACATCCCTGACTCAGCTACCTCCCCCTCCTTCTCTGGAGACCAGAGCAAAAAGGTTTTCTCCAGAAGCAAATGTAGCCCCCGAATCCCTTGGCACAGACCAGATGTAAGGAAGGGAATGTGATGGTGGGGATGGAGACCCTGCAGGTTGGCGATGCCCACCAGAGTTTTAAGGCTCCTCAATGAAAACAGATTGAACAGGCTCCATAAATGGCTGGGGTTTCCCCTCACACTGACAAGAATCTGCTCTCCATCCACAGGGAAGGTCACTTGGAGATGAGTTGTAGCCTGCTCTTGCCTGGCTTCATATTATAGGGGGTTGGGCAATTTAGGGGATCAGGCCTATCCCAGGGATTTTTCATCTGGGTCTTTGTACTTTGCAAATTAAACTACCTGGCACATCAAGTGTTTCCTTGAAATTCCTGCCTGCCTGCTTACCAAAGAGTTGTCCAAAACACCAATTCTGGCAGCATATTCTGCCCTTTTTTCATTCCACCCAGATATGGGCATGTGTGCTATTATTTTTTTAAAACTACTTGCAATGACTTATTGTCTATGTATATTATAGTTAATTAATGTGGCAATGAGATTTATACTCATACTCAACCATATGTCTAAAATTTTTATTGAATGAGTCTGCTAAAGTAATTATTTTAAACTCTCCTAATAAAATTTACTACCAACAATATTGCTATAATTTTTATGTCCTTAAAACTTCTCTCATAGACAAAATATATATATTCCTCTCAGAGGGAACGTGGCTTCAGGTCAGCACTGTGGCGCCTGGATTCCTTCTTAGCAAAGCTGGCGGGCGCTGGCCACACACGTGAAAGCCCCTGATCTCTGAGCTTGTCGACCATCAAGGATTTGGAAGCTGTGATAGAACTGTGAGAGACCAGGACTTTGACAGTACCAGGGAGAAGCAGTGTCTGGGTTGGGTAGCTAACAAAATGGTCTTTGAGTCTGAGGGTGAACGGGGGAAATGTACCACTGGAACTGACGGGGTCACTGAAAATCATCATAAGTTGCAGACTGCCCGGAAAATTGTCACTGCTGAATTTCCAGGCTTATAAGAGAAGTTACAGATGATTTGATTTCAGTTCAAACACTTTCTCTTCCAAGACCCTTTATCCTAGGTCCATAGGATGATGGTTCTAGAAAAGCTTAGATGTTTACAGCAGCTTTATTCATAATTGCCAAAACTTAGAAGCAACCAAAATGTCCTTCTGTAAGCGAGTGGAAAAAGAAATGGTGTCACCTCCAGACCATGGAATATTACCCAGCTCTAAAAAGAAATGCGCTAGCAAGCTGTGAAAAGACACACGGGAACCTCAAATGCATATATGAAGCATGAGAAGCCAACCTGAAAAGGCTACATAATGTAGGATTCCAATTATATGACATTCTGGAAAAGGCAGAACTATGGAGACAGTAAAAAGATCAGTGGTTGCAGGGGCTGGGGGGAGGTGAGGAATGAGAAGGCAGACACAGCGCCTTTCTAGGGCCATGACACGACCATGTCTGATGCTGTAATAACAGATACATGCCGTTATACATATTTTTTTAACAAAGCAGCAAGAGTGATCCCTGATGCAAAGGCAGACTTTGGATGATGATGTCTCCACGGAGGCCTGTCAGTTGTAGCCAATGCGCGGGGCTCTGTGGAGGGTGTTGACAGTGGGGGGCTGCAAGTGAGAGGAGGCAGGGGCTAGCTCGAAACTCTCTGGACTCTCCACTTGATTTTTTATGAACCTAAAACTGCTCTTTAAAAAAAAGAAAATCTGGGCCTCCCCAGTGGCGCAGCAGTTAGGTGCTGCACTGTGGAGCTGTCGGCAGCAGCAACGTGAGTTCGATGCCCGGCCGGGGAGATTCCCACATGGCACGGCAGATACTGCTCCCCTCAGCAGTGTATTTCCGTCGATTTGCCTGTTCTGCTCCCCACTCCGTCTCTGGTGAACCCTCTCGTCGCCCCACCCCTCTGGTCTGTACCCCAGCTTGTATGCATAAAAAATAAATAAATCTTTAAAAATAAATAAATAAAAATATGTGAAAAAAATAGGCCAAAGATTTGAAGAATGATTTCTGCAAAGATAGACAAACAGCTAATAAACACATGAAAAGATGTTCAGCAAATGCACATCAAAACCCACTGAGATACCAGTTCCTGTCCACTAGGATGGCTTAAATCAAAAGGCAGATAACAACAAATAATTGGTAAGAACGTGGAGAAACTGGAACCCTCACACATTGTTGGTGGGAACATAAATGGTGCAGCTGCCTTGGAAAATAGTCTGGCAGTTTCTCAAATAGTTAAACATAGTTACCATGTGACCCAGCAATTCTCTTCCTAGGTAGAGAGTCAAAAGGATTGAAAACAGGTACTCAAAGAGTTTACAGAAACAGGCATACCAACACTCTTCACAGTAGCCAAAAATAAGAACAACCTGATGTCCATCAGCTGATGAGTGGATAAGACAATTTCCTCTTGTCCTACAGTGGAATATTATTCAATCAGATAAAAGAATGAAATTATGACATGAATGAAACTTGAAAACAGTATGCTGAGTGAAAGAATCAGACACAAAGGAGCACATATTCAGGATTCCATGTTTAGAACAGGCAAGTCTCTTAGGGGTTGCCTACGGAGTGATAGCTAATGGGTATGGGGTTTCTTTTGGGGGGTAATGAAAGCATTCTAAGATGGAAGGTGGAGATGGACACACAGCTCAGTGAATACACTAAAAGCCGCTGGATTTTATACTTTAAATAGGTGAATTGAATGGCATGTGAATTATGTGTGAACAAGAACTGTTTGAAAGAAAGATAAGGACATTTTTCTTTATGACTCTAATACCATGATCATATTTAATGTATTAACATGTTGGGCTGTCATGTGATGATATTGAGATCAATCTCCTCCTTTATAAGACTTTCTACTTTTTTGCAAAACTGTTAATTTTCTAGTTCTAGCACCCTCTCTTGCTACAAATATTCGCTGGAATTCTTCAGTAAAGAAGAGCTTCTCTTCATCTTCTGGGACTACTTGGTTACCCTAAAATACAGTTTGTACTGGAAAAGCAGAACAAAAGTAACATTTTGTTCCCTTTACCAATTTTCAGAGTAAGGAGCTTGGCGTCTTCATGTTATCTCCCACTAAAAGAACCACGGGTGCTTGGAGATTTGGCAGATGGGAGGTCAGCGGCATGGACGGTGAGAGCCAGGACATCTTGCCTCGGCTTTGTCCAAGACAAGGAGAAACACTGAAGAATAAAGGAGCCAGATCGAAGTAGCTACTGCTGATTAAAAGTAGGACAATGTGAACATCAAAAATTCGTGGAATGATAACAGCCTGAAATGGACCAGATACAATAAAAGCTCACAGTGATACTCAAAATGAAAACCAGAACAAAGTACAAACAAAAGCAAACCTCACTTGTAGCCATAAACTAACTCCTGTCGATGGAAATTGGTCATTACAGAGGAAGTGATCTTGAGAGGCAAGGAAGGTGGAATTAAGTGATTTCTTGGGCAATTAGGTATAATCTGATGCTGCCCAGGGGAAGGCCCTTTGCATGTGGGTCATATCACGCACTCCCGGAGAGAAGAGCAAAGATAAAGACTGGTGCCCTGAGTGGGCCGAAGAGGGCTGGGTGTGCACGCGTAATGCCCAGAAGTGTCAAGGCAAGGTAAGTGTGGCACAGAAATTTACCAGGCTATAAAGAGGAGTGTGAAGACCTGTTGTAACAGCGGAGCTAGAAAGTTCTTAATAGAGGATTTGCATGGTTGGGGAGGAGGTGGAGTAACGTTCTAAAGAGAATAACACAAAGTCACTTAAATGGAACTGAGCTTCACTGGAGCGCCTAAATGAAGGGCCAATATGTAAGATAGTATTATTAACTATAATCGCCACGCTGGAAGTAGCTGCCCAGCATCTGATTATCTTCAACTTTGTACCCTCTGACAGCTCCCTGTCCCCCCACCTCCAGCCGAAGGCACCCACCACTCTACTCGGTTTCTGAGTTTGGCTTTTTAGATGCCATATATATATATATATATATATATATACACACACACTTGCACTCACACACGTAAAACCACACAGTATTTGTCTTCCTCAATCTGAGATTTCACTTAGCATAATGCCCTCGAGGTCCATCCAAGCCATAGCAAACAGCAGGATTTCATTCCCTCTCATGGCTGAACAATATCGCTATATGTACATTCATTCACTGGCAGAAGTCCTGATGTTTTCTTCTCAACAATCAGTTCTTCCCTCAGTGGATGGAACCACTAAAGGTCCAGTGGCACATGTCAAAATAAGCGAGCCATCTGACCTTCCTATTGTTCTTCAGGCACTGAGGCTATTGCTTGTTTGCAAAGTCTCGATCTCAAGTTTGTCCACTTCTTTCCATCCCCGTGGCCGCTGGGCAGCTCCAGCATTAGCGTCCTCCACAGAATTCTTCCCAAGACCTTTGCCTCCTCTCCTCCCGTTCCATACAACAATCAGAATGATTTTTTCTTCATCAGAGCTGATGACATTCTGTCACTCTCCTGCTTAAACCTGCCAATGGCCCCCCTTATTCTTGGTTGGAATTTAGCCCCGCTTAACCCTCCAACTTTACGGCCCTTCCCTCACTGACCTCCAGCGCCTCTAGCCTCCTCTCCCAAACACAGAAGATCCTTTGGGCCCCAGGGCCTTTGCCTCTATGCCTCTTCCCCCAAGAAGCACTTGCTAGCTCCTCCATCACAGGGGAGGCTGTTTGAGCTTTTGGTGTCAGTTTATGAATGTCGCTTCTTTAACACCCCACAAACCACAATTCTCTTCTCCCCAACCCCCACACCAGCTTCTCTTTATCTCATTGCCCTCCTGGCTGTCTTCATAGCATTTATCTTAATCTGTAATTATCACCTTGTTTTTATTTGCATAATGACTCTCTTTTCCATTAGTGACTGGAATTTAAGTAACACAAGATCAAGGACTGGGTCAGTTCTGGCCACAACTTTATCCTCAGAGTCTAGCAACTGGGATTGGCCAGATAGCAAGTCTTCTCAGGTTTGGGTCTCTGTTACAAGGGCTCAAAACTGCAGGTGGAGCATAAAGGCAGTCACACGTCAATGACAGGGTGTGGCTGGGTGCCAATAAAACTTTATTTATACAGATTGCAATTTAATCCTTCACATTATGTCTAACTTATTGTGGTAAATCAAATTAATTTGCATTTAATTTTCATGTAATATCATTCTTTTGACTCCCCCTTCCAACCATTTAAAGATGCAAAAACCATTATTAGCTCAAAAGCTGTACAGAAATGGAGTGGGGGCTGCGGGGTGAGATTTGGCCTACAGACCATAGGTAGCCTGCCAAACCCTCATCTAACACATTGCTTGGCAGATTCTCACAACTTTCTTTCTATTCTTTCTTCTTCAACTTCATCTTATACAGATATATTTTAAATAAAGAAGACATGCAGGGAAGAACTTAAAAATTAGCAACGATCTTCAACAAATATTCCTGAAATTCGCATTCAGAGAGGGCACAACACATGGTTAAATGAAAATGAGATCACTTTGTAATTGACATATCAATGCAGGCAGCAACCCAACGTCCCTTCAACAGTGGGCATCTTCCTAGAGACTCACTTCTTATGCCAGGCAGACACAGACACTGTCACAAATACTCCAGCCATAAAATAGGATTTAGTATCAAGTAGCTCCTAGAAGCTTCTTAGGGTGATGAGGAAAAATACCGACGATACATGTCCCTCTGATCATTGTATAAGGAACACACGTGAATGCGTGCACCGTGTGGACACACACAGCCCTAATCTTTCTAACTACCACTGGCTTTTGTTCCTCTGGATTCTGCATTGTCTCTTTACCCACAGAACATGCTGGCACTTCTCCTTGGAGGGACTGGTGGTGAACTGAGGCTAGCACCCGATTTAGCAGTGTAAATGCTCTTTGCTGTCATCATTTTATTCCAGATTTATTCCTTACGTGATCATCTGTTTTTTTCCACCATCATTTAAGTCATTAGGGCCATGATGGGAATATGATTTCTCTTTATTCCCCCAAGTTCAAGATCGTTCATTCCTTGGGCTCAGGGCTGTCAGTCAAAAAGATACTGTTTATCCTACCCAGTAAACTTAGAAAACAGGGTGGGGAAATGTTGAAAACAATGTTTCTTAGTGTTTGTTAAAAAACACTGTGCTTTTATTTTTTAAAAAGACTAAATGAGTAAGTTTTTAAAACTTTTTCCTCCAAAGTAGAACTCTAAAGGAGATAAAAAGTGTTCAGCATGTACTTTCTGAAGGTTTATTGTATAAAAATCTGATTTATAAGCACAGTTATTTAACAAAAAAGTTCATTTCCCTGAATACCAACGTTTGATAACAACTATCAACATACCAGTTCTCAAAAGCACAGTGTGATTTTCTTGATCTTTTAAAAGAAGAAAAATGTGACCTTATATAGACTTACAAAGCGTTGGCACAAGTGTCTATGGGGAACAAGCCATGCTTAGTAAATTATTAACCTCACTGGAGCTCCTTCAAGGTTACAACATTATAGGTAAGGGAAGGACTGGAGCAAGTCACGACCAGGAATTTCAGCTCCAACACACACCTCTGGACTAGTTAGACGCTTAAATTCCAGGTGCTTTAAATTAAATCAATAAAATACATTTACTAGGCACCCATCTGGTGTGAAATACAAAGCATGAAGATATTAGTTTAATATAGAAAGAGGTTGCTCATTAAGTCATTTATTAATGGAACCCCTACCACGTGCCTCTGTTCCCCCATTTGTCACGGCAATCCACTGGCTGACCACCCACCAGTGCAGGGAAGTGAACCGAGGCTCAGAGAGACCGAGGCAGCCAAAGTTACCCTCAAGAAAGTGATAGGCAAGGATTTCACTCTCTTCTCTGTTTTCTGCTTATAGATTTGATTTGTTTTTATGTTGAAACACAAGACAATTGCTTCTGCTTCAATATTGGGTGGCGTGAGCTGTCAGGGAACCAGTGAGATTCTAACGATTTGATCATCTAGATATTGACCACCATTGAAAGAAATATATTTCACAACAGCGATCCATACAGTTGTGAAATTATGAATGTGCTCCCTTTTATCCTGTACATAGACTAAGCTATATCAATCCCTAACTGGTTGCCAAGAAATCTAAGTCGTAGCATGGAGTCCATTGAATACTATAATCATTTTGAAATCATTTCTGAGTTGGTGACTGTGGATATGATCTTTGGGTTCAAGCAACCATGACCAGTGAAATGATGCCCCTGTCTGAGCCATGATTTGGCACTAGGAACCACGCCCAACTCATCCAGAGATGTCCGCCATGCATGGGTGTCGTCAGGGCCCAACAGCGGCCCTTGGATTTCTTGTAGCCCGGGGGCCCCCAGGCTGGGGGCTCCAGTCTCAGCTGGCTGAGCCTTTGGGCACTACTGCTGGCACGGATCACGAGTATTGTATTTCTGCAGCCATGGGCCACCTAATGCCCCTTGCCCTGGCTGGGTACACCCCTCTCCAGTGCCTTCCGTGGGCACTCTACACTGGCACTGGCCCCACCTCCCGTCACCTGCCTTTGAAGTTGCCAGAGTGCCACACTGTCTGGTGGCTTCTTATCTAATCAGCAGAGAATATATGTTAATAGCAACGGTATTATTCTTGGCGCTAAATTCACTTTCAGCTTCTGATGAACCAACAGCAAATTAATAAAAACACTTTCCAGTCACTATTTCTAGCTGGGATGTTCATATATTTAATATCTCCATAATGTGCTGAATCACTCAGCCAACATGATTGGTTATCGTGACATTCAACGAACCGATAATGACCTTGTACTTGCAATTTTATATTACAATTCAAGTTATTCGTTATTTTTACCACTGATCACAGTTGTTCTGATATTTACCAATTAGTACAGAAGTATATCAATATTGGGTTGAGGTGTACGAAACAGCTGTTATTCAACCACTTTTGACCGACAGAAACATCAGCTTGGTATGGTCCGACCTGACAGTCTAACTTGAATGGCAGTGCTGGGGACTAAGTGCTGAATATGCTCCCTGCTTCAGAGAAATACACGTTTCTCTTGACCAGTGGCTCTCATCCAGGGCCAAGGTTGAGTTGCCCCCTCGTCTCCTCCCTCCAGGATATGTGACCTTATCTGGAAACATTTGTCTGTTACAAGCTGGGGACTGTTCTTGGCATCTATTTATGGAGAAGAGACCAGGGACTCTGGTAACCTCTTACGCCGCACGGGACAGAGCCCACCACAGAGAATGAGCCAGTCCAAGAGGCCACGCTAGAGCAATACGTGCGAGTGTTCTCGCGGCCTAGCCTGCTATCTCGGTCATTCCTCCCCGCCCTTTGTGTTTAATCTTTCCTTGTAAACACCTTGTATTTCATTAGCTGGATGAAGAAAAGACATGAAAAAATCCGAAGGTAGGAAATTGGCAGGCCACAGCTGAATAAAGATGAGTCAAGCCGACTAAAGTAGCCTCCCTGAGATTAGAAAACAATACTTAAGTCAAGCAAAGCCAAAGGAGCAAGGTCATTGTCCACTGCATCATGGTGGAATTCTGCTCCTCATCACATGCTTGCCTCTCCTTTCAGATTTTTTTTAGATTTATTTATGTAAGCATACAAGCTGGGGTATAGACCAGAGGCACTGGGCGACGAGAGGGGTCACCCGAGACAGAGTGGGGAGCAGAACAGGCAGATCCATGGAAACACACTGCTGAGGGGAGCAGCGGGCGAGGCAGGAGAGGTCTGCCGCGCCATGTGGGAATCTCCCGGCCGGGCGTCGAACTCATGTGGCCGCTGCCGACAGCTCCACAGCGCAGCGCCCAACTGCTGCGCCCCCCGGGAGGCCCCTCCTTTCAGATTTTTCACCTAACACAGCCTCTGACCTGACCCACTCACGCTGTTTCACTCAATTGTCTTGAGATTAGATGTGTTTTTTCTGGAATTTAAAATTTTGTTTCCCCCCAACCTCGACTCCTGGACCAAGTCCTGAGGGCCTTACTCACTCACTCCTCTTGCTCCAGCTGGGTCATGGACAACTTGCTCGGTGAACATGTTTTGTATGATTTCACCCATCACAGAGATTTCACACATGTTCTTTTCTGTAGCTAGTGTTTAAACGCTGTGTTGTGAGCTCGCTTTGGATACACAGAGAATGGTAGCGGCGCGCAGAGTTCCCGCGCCCCCGTGCCCTCGTCCCTCAGGCCAACAGCTTACGTGTGACATCTGTCAAAACTAAGAAATGATGCTCTGGGAAATGCTCTCAGAAATCAGTGTTATTAGCTAAACTCCAGGCGGTTGATGTCACTACTTTACTATTACGGTGTTTATTTCACACTCCAGGACCTGGTCAGGGCGCCACATTAAGTTAAGTATATAGGCGTTTTTTCCTTCAATATTTCTTTCAGAGAAGAATTTTGGGAAAAAATGACATTTGTCTCAATTACTAGTTCAAGGAAAAATGCCACCCTGAGTTCCTAACTTTTAAAGTACAGATTTCTTCCAGAAGCCAGATCTTGGACTTCTCTTGAAAAATGGGGAGATGGAGCAGTACTGGTGGTGCTGTGGCCATCAGCCGCATTTGTCGGCCCCCCCGCCACCCCCACAGTGGAGTCTGTTCCCTTTTGGGGGGAGCAGTCTCCCATCTGTGCCAGCAATCTCTCTCTCTCTCTTATCCCCATGGAGGCCAAATGTCGGCTGTCATTTTTCATCTCAATTGTGCTTCTGTTTGCCCTGTGCCGGGCCCTAGTCACACATTTCTATTGCTGTCTAGGTCTTGCAGGCGTGTGTACCTTTAAGCCTTCAGACCCATTCAAATTAGAGGGCAAATAGCTGCCTGGCTCCAATTATCCTGGGCCTGCAGCCCAGGATGTACATCTGGAAAAATTTAATTATCCTCCTAGAGAGGGAGTGTGCTTCTACTGTTGAGGAGAAAACAACAAAGAGCATATTGAATAGTCTGTATAAATGTTGCCTGATTATGGAGGTTATTTGTAAGCAGGTGACTCTAAGCTAGCTCGATGGGCTTGCCACTAGGGTTGGGTGGTGGGGGGAAGGGAGGTAGAGACCCCACTATCCAAGGATCTGTCCCCCTGCCCAGTACTTTTAGAGAATGAAATCAAATCTCAACTTAAAACTGAGTAACGCCTCCCTAAGAAAACAAGTAACCGTGGAATTGTTTGCGTTTTGATTTTCGCTTTAGACACAATTGGGTTAGCGATTCCTTTCCCATTTGAATTGTATGTATATGTCACTTGAGATTTACAGGTTTAACTTAACTCTCCAAATGGTACTTACTTCAGAAATGTTTATATTTTAATTTCCTTCCAGAGAAAGGTTTTTATTGTATCATCATTGTTTTGGTAATACTTTAGATTTTTTATGGTGGAAAACTTAAAATATGGGTTGTATATAGGGTTTCATGGAGAAACATGTGGCGGGGAAGGAACTAGAAGTTTGTACTTTAGTTTTATGAAACTGAGCAACTTCCAGCAAACTTGTATTTATTTTTTTAAGTGAAGGAAATTTAAGAATCTATTACCTCTTGGTTATTTTACTGATATGTGTGCTGAGACCATGGAGTATAATATTTTAATTTGGGACAGAAACACTTTGGGGAACAGCATTTTGTTATCTTGAATTAAAGTTCACTGTAGGCAAATCAAAACTTCAGCTGTCTTCATAAGCTATTATTTGAGAACTGCTACATTACAAAGATATAAAAATGAACAAAAAAAGACCTGGGAAACTTCAGCAGAGAAAAATAAGATGTTTCTTAGAAACATCTCTTTCTATAGCTCCCATAACTTTGTACTAAGGCAGACAATTTATTGTGCTGCTATTTACAATGATGAATAAGAAAATAGCCCTCCACCTATTGTGACTCAGCTTTCTTCTGGAAAAAAATGATAAAATTGTATTCATCCTATTTGGTTATCACATAAAGTCCACATAAAGTCCAGCACTACGCTAAGTGTTTGCATTTATTATTTTGATGAATCCTTGCAAAGCTAAGTGGTCTGAATAGTTACCCGACTTCACAGATGGAAAAACTGAGGGGGCAGAGAGAACAAGTAACTTGATGGACAGCTGGCAAGTGGCGGAGCTGGGAATTTTTTTTTAAAGATTTATTTATTTATACATACAAGGTGGGGTACAGGCCAGAGGCATGGGGCAGTGAGAGGGTTGCCAGAGACAGAGTGGGGAGCAGAACAGGCAGATCAGAAACACACTGCTGAGGGGAGCAGCGGGCGAGGCAGGAGTGCCGCACCACGTCGGATTCTCCCCGGCTGGGTGTCGAACTCGCATTGCGCGCTGCCCACAGCTCCACAGCGCAGGGCTCAACCTCTGCGCCACTGGGGAGGCCCCGGAGCTGGGATTTGAACTCCTGTGTGTCTGAGCTCCAGAGCCTGTCAGCTGACTTCTCGCAAGTACTGTTCCTGCTCACTGCTATGGCTGTGCTGTGATTCCTATCTGCTCAGAAAAAGGAACACAAAAGCATCTTTCTGTCCTCAGCCACCCCTGCCCTTTGCATGAACAGAAAATAGGGTTCAGGGGTCCTCTGGCCTCTGATTTCCTGGGTGCTTGCCTTCGGCCCAGACCTCGAAGGCACATTTCCAATTCATGTGCTTATTCTGTTCCCTCTCCTAAAGGGATTTGATGCAGCTTGAAAGAAAAAGCCCAGAAATAAGCAATCCAAATATACTAACACAAACCATAAAAGACTGAGTGGATTTGAAAGAATAACATTAGAAAGCCGGTTTAAAAGAAAATATTTTAAAAACACACGCTGAGCCTCCAGGCAGCCGAGGCAGACGAAGAAGGCAAAGCAGTGTGTGTGGGAGCCAGAGGCACCGCGGAGGGCTGGGGCGAGGCCGCTCAGGATTTTGAAAGACTGCTTTTGCTGTTTATTAACGATCTGAGTGCAGAAAGAGCTGGAAGGCCACGAGCGGAGGCGCCCAGGCCCGCTGTTCTGAACACCTCCACTCTGGGACACAGGTGGGTGAGCCAGCCAGGCGTGTTCACCCTCTTCCCCCCCCAGGAATAGCTTGGTGAGTTCCAGTGGATGGAGGCTTATGAGTTCCAGTGGATGGAGCCATTTGAAACACAAAACTGATCATACACTTGGGAAAAAGTCAAACTTATATTTGAATACAAGGGGAGTCGGTGTGTGCCCCGAAAAATAAAGGCAGGAATTGGCACTGAGGTCGACCTGGGTTGTGATATATGTTTGGGGGGAGTGAACCTTGAGATCTTTCTAATACATGCTTCATGTTTCCAGTTCAAGACATGAAGTCTTCTTGAATATGGGTGAAACGGAACAAGGCTTTTAAAAGAATCTTCTCAGAGGAAGTATTTTTTAAAAGAAAAAGAAAGACAAGGGCTTTGCCTTTGCCTGGGGAAAGGCCTAGCACCAGCCTGCAGGCGTCCCTGATGAGGTCTCTGTCCCCTCTTCTCCAGGCAGATGTGTCCTGGGCCCCTCTGGTCTGGGGGGGGGGGCGTGGGGGGTGGTGATGATGATGACCGTACATAGATTAACATGAGACTTTGCCCTACTGGGTCATAATACACCGACGAAAGGGCTGAGCCAACAATGAGTTTTGCCAGATGTCCACCTTCTTCCATTTCCTGGTCTCATATTCCACATCTTGACACTTCTGGGAGAACTACATTTCACATTTGCATCAAATAACTTTGAATATCTGCTCTGCATTAGGCACTTAGAGAGCACTGCCCCCCCACCATTTCAAAGATCATGGGCACGTACTGACGTGTTCAAAAGAGAAGCTGTGCCATTAATTTGGCCACGAGGTGGCAGGTATTTGTCAATCAAAATAAACAGAAGGCCGAAGTGCACAATCAACCAGAGCATTCTTACTGCAGAAACAGAAGCCTCCTCGGCGAGGATGGCAGGCTAAGCTGGCAGCTGGGGAAGTGACGTTTGTCTTTGACGTTCCCTTTCCCCCACCCCTTTGGGTTCTGCTCCATTGGCTCTGGCCTGACCCCACCTTGGGGTCCCCCTGTTCCACTCCTTCCACTGCGGGCACCATCTCTCCCGGGGATCAGGAAGGGCTGGTAGAGCAAACTATTAATACAGAGCACAGGGAGAGCCACGCCCAGGCTGACTCAGGGATGCCCCAGGGCCCTGGGTGTTAAGCTGCTCCCTGCCCATTGTTTCTTCCGGACAACAACCCAACTGGTAGGAGAGGAAGGAAATGTGTAGTGTGGCTGCAGGATTCGGGGCTCAATCGGTGGAGGAAGCCACAGGCCTGGGGGACCCTGGTCAATGTGGTGGGCTTGGCTGGAGGACACCGGCTCCAGCTGGGGTCTGGACTGTCTGCAGGCTTCAGCTGTGATCACGCCTTAAGAGAAAAGAGTCCAGTCCGCCCTAGGTCGCGATGCCAGGGCTTGCAGGTAAGATGGCTTTTCCTGCCTTGTATTTTTTATGGTCAGTTCAGGCAGGCAACCTCCTGAGCCTGAGCCCCGGGGGGTATGTCCTTTTTATGCTCCAACTAAAATCCCCACCCCCTAATTTTCAGCCCATGAAATTAGAGCTTGGAGCTGCTCTTTGACAGCAGTGACTCAAGGTGGGTTTGATGCAGCGGGGTTGGGTGGCAGGCCCCACGGGACACCTGATTCATTCCTACTTTGCGGTGGAGAAAAGACGTGGTGACAAAGGACTGGTGCTTTATAGGCATTTTTGCCTGTAAATCTCACCCTTAGCAGCAGGAATGGTGAAAACCACCAAATCCACCTATTCCTCCCCGAGCCCAAGGCCGCAGCTCGTGCAAGGGTGGTCGGAGTTGAGAACACACAAGGAGCAGGGCATTTCACTACGCACAGCCAGCGTCATTTTAAAGTAGGTTCAGCATATGCTTCCTGACTTTTTGGACACCTGTAAATTTCCCAGCTGCCTTTTCAGGTAGCAATGGGCACGTGGCTGAGCCCAGCAAGTGGGACTTGATGCCATCAGCCTGGGTCCCTAAAGTGCAGAACAGGACCCTTCTTTTCCTTCTCCCCACCAAGCCTGCACACAGCACCCCCCGCCCCCGCCAGCTCCCTTCTCTTCAACACTCTAGGTGCATCAGAAACCTTTTCTGCGTGGGATGCATTACATTTCTGCATCTGTGTTACAGTTCAGCTTATCGCAGAGCAGGTGGCTTATCCCAACGTGAACTCTTAATCGTAGGCACCTTTCACTTTGCTTTGGGAAAATGATAGGTCCCCAACTGACAAACACCTCCTTGGGGGGATGCTGTAAGTGACCAGCAACTACAGGAATACTTTTCAACGGGAAGCAACGGGAAACCAAGGCAACAATTGAGCATGCGCTTGAACCAACTTTCCCAAAAAGTTTAGGAATTTCAGCTCCGTGTGAGTTTCATAGTTCACAACTTTCACTGTCAAACGCTGAATTAGAACTCTCCATGAATCCTAGTCACATGCTCATTTCAATTCATGAATGCATTACTTTCGTAACCTTTTACGACTCACTTAGAGGGGAAGCTGCTTAACGCAGCGAGACACAGGGAGTGGCGGCGCGGAGGTGGGCAGGGAGCTGACTGGGGCACCAGCGGCCTGAACACGCCAGGAAATCCCACTTCCCTGGGCCTGGCTCAGCTCTTCCACCTCCCGAACCTGAGGCTTCTCACTTGCAAAACAATGTCCGTGCCCTGATGGATCACCTTGGCTTCCGGGCTGACATCCCATGACCCTCTAGTCATTCACTTTTGGTTTTGCTTTTTTTAGATTTAGTCTTTATTTTGATCAATTTAACAGCGGTTTAAAACAGGGCTTATGAGCCTTTTCTGTACAGGGCCAAATAGTCAATAGTTTGGGTTTCGCAGGCCACAGTTACTCTGCCTCAACAACTCAACTCTGCCCAGCAGTGGGTACAGACCAGAGACACATGTGAGCAAATGGGCGTGGCTCTGCGCCAATAGATATTTACAAGAAGTAACAGCTAGCTCACAGGTCATAAGCGCTGACCCCATGATTTACAGGGGCAGTATGTTTCTGCCAGACCTGCAGTGATTATTCTCAATGGCTGCCTGCACCGCACACCAAGTGCCTGCCTTCTGCACCTCTGGTCTTTCTTCCCTGGGTACAACCACTTTCAACTCTTCCAGCTAATTAACCCAGCACTCTCAGTAATACACATTCAGAATTATCTCTGCCCAGGAAGCCTGTTCTGGGTTCAACCAACACTCTGGGCTTGAGACCCTGCTCCAGAGGATTTTCTGCTATGTCCTTTTAAACATATGGAAATTTTATTTTATTTTAAAGATTTATTTATGCATACAATTTGGGGTACAGGCCAGAGGCGCAGGGCAATGAGAGGGTTCACCAGAGACAGAACGGGGAGCAGAACAGGCAGATCGACAGAAACACACTGCTGAGGGGAGCAGCAGGTGAGGCAGGAAAGGTCTGTGGGAATCTCCCCAGCCAGGTGTCGAACTGGCTTTGACGCTGCCAACAGCTCCACACCGCAGCGCTTAACCGCTGCACCACCGGGGAGGCCCCATATGGAAATTTTAGTGCTTGAAAACATAATCATGTTTCTTTAAGCTCCATCCTTCTGTTACTAGCTTCACTTTTATCACCAGTTCCATAATTTTTCTAGAATCCTGTCTTTTCTTTCGGACTCACTCATTTATTGGAGGGAAGACAGTAGCTTCCTGAGAGATAGAGCAAAGGAAATACAGGTTTGCAGTTCTGCAATGTTCTTAGCATCCTTTCACACTTAACTTCAAACTTGACTGGCTGCAGAATTCTTAATGGGAAATGGTTTTCTCTCAACATTTTAAAGGCTTTGTTCTACAGACTTCTAGCTTCCATTGTTTCGTTGAGAATTTCAAGGCATTTCAATTCCAGATCTTTTGCATGAGGTTTTTTCTTCCCCACTTTCCCTCTCTGGAAGCTTCCAGGAGTTATTCTCTGACCCTAGCATGGGTCTTAGTATGGTTCTCCCACCATTGTATCAGTTCCTCAGTGGGTCCTTTCTTTATGTTTCCCGATTCTTGTACAGTTTCCTGGATCACTTACATGATGATTTCCTTCCGCCCATTTTTTTCTGTTCTCTTCTGGAACTGTTCTCACTTAGTTGGTGGATATCATGAAGAGAAAAAATTTACATCTTTTCTATTTTCCATCTATCTTTTTGCTCTATTGAAAGATTTTGTTCCTGAACAGGTTCTTCCATTGTTTTTCATTTTGTAATAGGGCAATCCCCAGGGAAGGGGGAGGTTGCAGGCCCCCTGCCCCGCCCTAAGGAAGGCGGAGCGGGACTGGGAGGAAAAGGGAGAGAAGACTGGAAGAAGGAAGGACCATCAAGGAGGCGGCCTGAAGGAGGCCAGTGGAGCAGAAACGTGCAGAAACCGCGCTTGCTTCTCGGCCTTGCACTGGTACCAGGGGCTTGTGGGACTTGGAAGGAGACGCTTGAAACAGACGTGGGTGAGAGACCCGAGGGGAGGCTGACAGTGGCAGCTGCTGTCTTGATTTTGGTTTTACTCTTTTCCTTCCAGACTTGCCTGGCTCCTTCTGCCCCTTTTCCTATGGGTCCCCCAGAAGCTGCCTTAGATGTGCGGCAGGCTTTGGGGCCTCCGTGACCCCGCTTTGGCCAACCCTGCTTGGCTGGGAATTTACCCACGAGGGGATGGGCGACTTTGGGTGTTTCATGCGAAAACTATTTCATCTATTCTTTCCCTTCCCTTCTCTCTATTGAACACTAATTGTACTAAAGTTCATTTCCACCAAAGGTCTTATGCACCAGAGTGTTTTGTCTTGATGTGGCAGATGGCAGTGTGTAGGTTTGGGGGTTCTGGGGTGCCCCTCACTCTGCCCTGTAAAAATTTCTGTGTTCATATTCGGTTGAAACATATGATGTAACTAATATTGATGGTTTCCAATCTTAAAAAGGGCACTTTCATATGCTGCAGGCTGAGATTTTTAATTTCCAAAACCCTGCTCTTGTTTTCTGACAGCTGGCTGTCATTTTGATAGGTCGCAGTTCTTATTTCATGGGTGCAATATCGTCTCTCATCTCTGAGGAGATATTGATGGTGGACTTTGGGTATGTTTTCATCTGCCTGTGGAGTCTTTCCCAGTTGCTTTTGTCTGCCTAATAGTTTTGTTCTCTCATTTTCACATGAGCAGTTTTCCTTACATGATAATATCAGATCACAAAAGCAAGAATTTTTACAGCACTTAGTGTCTGGCAGAAACTCTTTCCAGAGCTTTACATGTATCAACTCACTTCTTAACAACAATGCTAAGCAGTAGGGGCTGTTAGCAATGAGGAAACTGAGGCGCAGGTGCTTTAGCTGCCTGCCGACACTGAAGACATGGCGCCAAAGAGAGAAACAGAAGCTCCAAGCCAGTGAGTGGGGTTGACATCAACACGTTTGGTGACTGAGGGGGCTGCCTGTAGTTGGCAGGATAATGGCCCCCAAAGGTGTCCATTTCCTAAGCTCTGGAACCTGAGACTGTTACCTTGCATGGCACAGGGGACTTTGCGGTGTGAGGGAGTTAAGGGCTGTGAGGTGGAGAGACAGATGGTCCTGGGGTATCCAGGTGGTCCCAAAGTATTCACAAGGGCCCTGAGAGGTGAAAGAGGAGACAGGAGAATGAGAATCCCAGAGGTGACGCGGAGCCAAGAGCCAAGAGTGCAGACAGCCTTGAGAAGCTAGAAAAATCAAGAGGACACAGCCTTCCCTAGAGCCTCCACAGGGAATGCAGCTGCGCTGACCCTTGATTTTAGCCCACAGAACTCCATTTGGCACATTCTGACCTCCAAAATGGTAACACAAGAAATTTGTGCAGTTTGAAATCACAAAGTTAGTGATCATTTATTACGGCGGCAATAAGAAGCGAATCTAGTCCCCATTCGAAAGTCATTTCCTGTGGGCTGGTGGAATCTTCCAGAGAAGAATTCTCTACTCACCTGCCTGGAGGGTGGGTGTGCCTGTCTATGTGAATTTCACTTGACTTTCGTGTTGTCATCTCCATACTCTGGCCTTACCCTTGACTGGCTTCCCTCAGGCCAGGACCCTTCTTTTATCTTTTTAAGAGGAGGCCTTGGTTCTTCTCCCATGAGAGGGAGATAGGAAGTCTCTTGCTTCTTTTATTGAGGGAGAGCATCTGAAGGTCAACGGCTTCAACCAATTCTATTTTCAGTTCACCTCGTATTCTTTGCTAGAGCTGCTGTAACAATGCACCATGACTTGGGTGACTTACCCAGTGGAAATTTGTTGCCTTACTTCTGGAGGCCAGAAGTCTGAGGTAAGGTGTTGGTTCTTTCTGAGGCCTGTGAGGGAAGGAGATGTTCCGGGCCGTTCTTCTTGGCTCACAGATGGCCATCTTCTCCCCAAGTCTTCCTATCATCTCCTGTCCATGTCTGTCTGTGTCCAGATTTCTTCTTCTTCTAAGAATGTCAGTAATATTGGATGAGGGCCAACCCTCACAACCTCATTTTAACATAATTACCTCTTCAAAGACTGTATCTTCAAATATGGTCTAAAGTAAACTTTCAAGTATTTCAACATATGAATGGGGAAGGCAATTCAGTCCACAACACACTTTTATCACCACTTCCAGAGGTATCTGGGGCCACCTGTTCTAGAGCTTTCTGGAGAACCTGTGGGAAATTCCTGTTATTTTTTGGTTTCTGCCTCTACAAGAGACAGGGTTAGGAATTGGCTGTCTCCAGTTTTCCTGCTTCCCCATTTCCAAAACTGTTGATATAGTCTCCTCTTCCATTTCCTTTGCGTATGATTTATGCATTTAAAATAGGCCCCCCTTCCAGTTAGAAGATAATTCCGGTGCATGAAAGGTGATGACAGTTAATACAGCATCGTATACCTGAAAGTTACTAAGAGAGCAAATCTTAGGGTTTTTTTTTTTTTTTTGTGACGAGAACTTTCTCATCACACATGCACACACACACACAAAAGTGTAACTATGTGAGGTAGTGGATGTTAACTAAACTTATTTTGCAATCATTTATATACACATATCCATAAAATCATGATGTGGTATACCTTAAACAGATATCATGCTATATGCCAATGATATCTCAATGAAGTTGGGGGTAGTGGAAATCCTTATTCTTTGTTTAGGGGGACTTTCTTTGGCTGGAGTAGAGATATGTTTTTTTTCTTTCACTTTCATTTGCATTTACCTTATCACTTTGTGTGCCGGCGCCCTTTAAATTTACCAGCCCTTGGGGCCAGCCATTTTCTGTGCCACCACATGAATGGTAGAAGCATTCAAGAAAGCACACACAACTCCTCAACTACTGGATATTAAAAAAACTGTAATATCTCTCATAAAACACCTTACACTTTCACCAAAACAATGTGTAACGCTTCTAGACTGAGTACGATCCAAGAAATAGCTCCTAATAGTTCCAAATAATCCACCGTGTCGTGAAAAACCAGAGACTAGATGAACACGTATTAATACGTGAGCGGCCACCTGAGACTGGTGACAAAAGCACGTGCTAATATGTGAGTGGACCACAAAGTGTTAAGAAAGGAGGACGTCCTCAAGCTGCCGCCTCTTTTTTCCATTCATTGCCCGCTCCTTGGATCCTGTACTTCCCATCACCTCCAAGACCGGAGTTAGGGCACAGCGTGGTGGCAAGTGCTGCCAGGGTCGACCCACCAGCCATCAGTGCTGCTGCCATGACAGCTGTGTGCTCAGGTGTCCGGAGGCCCTTGCCCTGGGACCAGGGACACACCATGATTACTCCAGGTCAGCTCAGCACTCTCCCTCCCTCTGGCCAGTGATTGGTGGGGGGTGAGCACTTCTTCCTCCTGGCCAATGAGCTGAAAGGGCAAGTTTGCCGGCGACTTTCCCTTCTCATGTAAAGAAATTACAAACACTTAAAAGCCTTGGCAGGGAAGACCTTTGGCTGTCACCCTTCCCCACTTTCTTCTTGACACATGCATGTCATGTCTGAAGGTTGGCGAGCAGTCCACATGCTAAGGAGAGTCACCGGCGGAAAGCACTTTGGTTCTCGGTGGCGTTATCACCCTCCACCCCGGGTCTAACTCTCCCATCTTCCCTCTGTGCTTTTTATTTGCGGAGAAAAATAAACAACATACGACACCTGGGAGTTCTGCCCAAATTTCCTTGGATACACTTTCCTGGTTCTAACTGTTCACACCCGTGACCGTTTTTGAGATCGGCCAATAGACCACTAGAACCCTAGCAGCTGGACAAGGGACAGCAGGCACATGTCCACCTTGGCAGGCGCAGCTGGTGACTAAGGAGGGCAGGCATCGGCGCCCAGCTCCTTTCCCTCAAAGTGGAACAAACTCCAAGGTGAAATTTATATCCACAGGACTCCCCAGCTAGTAACTGAACAACTGGAATGAAAATTCAGTCCCAGGCACACTGTCTCCCAAGTCAGATCTGTCTTCGCTTCAAATTCCTGATACAGACAATATATTGAAATAACAGAATCCAAGAATAAAGCAACCTGCAGACTGGTCAGGATCAAATCCCTATTTTCATGTCTTACCACCTTCTTGCTCTCGTCTATATGTACATTCCACTTTTATGTATTTACAGTAAAACATCTGACAGCATTTGTGTTTGTCACGTGCTGTGTACCCTATACCATGCATTTTCTTTCAGCTGCTGCCTTCCTGTCCCCAGACCCCACTCTGCAACCCTTCCTTCTCCTGCCCTTTACCTCTTAAAGGCAATTCATTCTAGGGATGGTAGAGCATTGTGTAAGTGTGTGAACACTAGAATGTGAATATTGGCTCTGCCGTGTCTGAAGCAACGTCATTTCTCCGGGCTTTGGTTTTCTCACCCAAAGTCCTGGGATCATAATAAAAGTATGTACCTCATGGGTTTGCTGTGAGGCTGAGGTATTATCTTTACCTCTGAGAGCAGCTGGGACGTGGAAGAGCTGGGCCCACACGTTTTTTCTATTGCTATGTATATTGCCACTCTGACAGGGCAGTGTCATGTTGAGGAATGGTGGCTGGGTTCTTCACCTGTAGTTCTTTTCTCTTAGTGGCTTATGGATGGTAGTTCATGTCCTTCTAACTTGGAGTGCTGTTTAGGAGAGATCAGATGCTTATCTGCTTCTTCTGCCCTTGTCAGTAATGGAATACTGCAATTTGAACAATGCTTACAAGATTTTCTCTATACCTCTGGACCGCATGAGTACTGTCAAGAAGCTGCTAGGCAAGACCTTGATTTTCATTCATCTTGGGCCTCGATGGGCTCTTTCAAGCTGCAGTCTTGTCTTTCTTCACCAGGACACCATCCTTCTGTTATCTCTTCAATTGTTCATCCTTTTGTCCTTCTCAACATCCTATTACTTATATATTATTGGGTTTTCCTAATTTCTTGTTCCTCATAAATTCAGTTTTTTTAAAAAGATTTATTTATTTATACATACAAGCTGGGGTACAGGCCAGAGGCATGGGGCGGCAAGAGGGCTCACCAGAGACAGAGTGGGGAGCAGAACAGGCAGATCAGAAATACACTGCTGAGGGGAGCAGCGGGCGAGGCAGGAGAGGTCTGCCGCACCATGTGGGATTCTCCCCGGCTGGGTGTCAAACTCGCCTCTCTGTTGCTGACAGCTCCACAGCGCAGTGCTTAACCACTGTGCCACCACGGAGGCCCTCCTCATAAGTTGTTTTGACATCTTTGCTTCATACCCTTTCACCCTCTCATCCAACAGTTGCCCCTGCCGCTGGCCATAGTCTACTTTCTGTCTCTGAGTCTGACCTCTCGAGCTAGCTCACACAAAGTGGCGTCATACATATTTGCCCTTTCAGTCTGGCTTATTTCACTTAACATAATGCTCTGAAGGTTCATTCAGGCTTATGTGTCTTATTTCCTTCCTTTTTAAGGCTGAATGATATTCTGCTGCACAGATAGACCACATCTGGGTCTTCCATTTACCTGCAATGCCATTTGGTTGTTTTCACTCAGAGGACAGTGAACAGCGCTGCTATGGACGCCGGTATGCATTTATCTGTGCAAGACGCTGCCGTCCTTCATTTTGGTGATGTACCAAGAAACAAAACCATCAGATCAAATGGTAATTCTGCATCTATTTTTTTTTAAGATTTATTTATGTATGCATACAAGCTGGGGTGCAGGCCAGAGGTGTGGGGTGGCGAGGAGGGTTCACCAGAGACAGAGTGGGGAGCAGAATAGGCAGATTGACGGAAACACACTGCTGAGGGGAGCAGCGGGCAAGGCAGGAGAGGTCTGTGGGAATCTCCCCGACCGGGCGTCGAACTCGCGTCGCTGCTGCCAACAGCTCCACAGCGCAGCGCTTAACCGCTGCCCCACCAGGGAGGCCCAACTGCATCTATTTTTTATTTGAGGAAAGTCTATACTGTTTCCACAGTGGTTTGCACTTTATATTCCCACCAGCAAGGCAGAAAGATTCTAATTTCTCCACGTCCTAACACTATTTTCTGGTTTGTGTTGTTTTCTAATATTACCCATTATTCTCGCAGGCATAAAGTGGTATCTCATTGTGATTGTCATTTTCATTTCCTTAATTGTTTTGGCATCTTAAGTCCACTGATTCTGTTCTCATTACCTTCTATTTATCTCATTCTCATTATCTTCTGTTTAATCTATTGAGTCTTATTCATTGATTCATTGCCTATTTGTGTTACGTGTATAATGGACAGGAGCATAGAACACTGAACAAAAGCCATCCATTCTCTTCTAAAACTCTGGAAGTCATTTTTATTATTTGGTTTTATTTCATGGAAGTCTTTTGCTAATGCTGAAATGAACCTTTCTTTAGTCTTTGCTTCATTTTCTTTCTCAGAGGTGATATGTCCCTTCCTTCTTTTATGGGTCACGGGCAGCTACCTGTTCAGGGCTTCTGTGGGACTCCTATCCCCAGGTTCCTGGGCAGCATTTGCTGGGCATTCAGTCTCTGCTATCCGGTGAAGCTATCGTGTCGTTCCAGGGGTGGCTAAACTCAGTCTCCACTCCTGCAGGTAAGGCTGATGCAGAAGCAGGCCTTCAGGAGAGAAGGCTTTCCTGCCTTTCATAGTCAAATCTGCTGAGGGCCTCCTTGGTGGCACAGGGGTTAAGTCTCAGCACTATGAAGCTATCTGCAGCCACTGCAGCATGAGTTTGATTCCCGCCCAGGGAGCCGACCCACAGGGCACAGCAGCCCTCTCCTGCCTTGCCCGCTGCTCCCCTCAGCAGTGTACTTCAGTAGATCTACCTGTTGTGCTCCCCACTCTCTCTGGTGAACCCTCCTAGCCCCGCAACACCTCTGGCCTACACCCCAACTCTTGTATGCATAAATACATACAATAAATCTTAAAAAACAAATCTGCTAAGGGCTTTTGCCTATAGCCTTTGTTTTCCTTATCTCAGGGAGAAGAACTGTACACCACCCCCACCCCCCCGGGCAGCTAGTGCTGGTCATTCTTTGAGAGAAGAGCCAGCAGGTCCTCCTAGGATGACACCCGCCAAAGCAAACACCCTTCCCAGGGGGATTTGTTTATCAGCAACTTTAGAAGATTCAGTTTGTTTTATTACTCTGTGCTTTAATAGAACATACTGTGTGCATTCTGTTCTTGGTAAAGACAATTTGTGCAAAATGTTTGCAATGCTTGCTCCAAAGTAAACCAAAATCTTATGGTGATTTGAAAATTTCACTCATCGCTTAAGATAAGTTCTAATGTCCCTTCAGAGAAAGAGGGCAAGCCTGAACTGTGGCCACTTGCGGGGGGAGAGGAGCGGACTAACAATGGCAGGAGAAGCAGCTGAAAATGGCGAGAGCAGAAGTTTGATTCTGGTGCCTGGGAACGGAAATGGCGTGGCTGGAAGCGATCCCACTGAAGGGCGCACAGATACCGCGGGCATTCTGTGGTGGTTAATCGAATGGGCTGTGGCTGCCCAGACATTTGGTTAAACACTATTCTGGTTGTTTCCTGAGGATGTTTTGGATGAGACAAAGATTTAAATGGGGAGACTTAGTAAAGCAGACTGTCCTGCCTACTGTGGGTGAGCCTCACCTAATCGGCCGAAGGCCTGAGTAGAGCAAAAGGCTGACCCTCCCGATGACGCCAAAGTCTCTCTCTGGGCGATCTTCAAACTAGAACTTGGGCTTTTCCTGCCTGCCGACGTTCAGACTGGGGTGTCAACTTCCTGGTGGGTAGTAGCCTGCTGGCATTTGGACTTGAGTTTGGACATTGGTTCTGCAGATTTTGGACTTGCCAGCGTGCATGATCACATGAGCCAATTCCTTATACTAAATCTCCTTCTCTCTATACACACATTCTATTTGTTGTTTCCCTGGAGAACCCCAAGAGCCTTCCTTTCCAGGGACACCTGGCGTTCTGTCTTTGGCCAGGCAGCTCCATCTTTTGCCTCTTAGTTTCCTGGTGACCAAAGCCCTGTGCCCGTTATTTTCTTGGGATAGCAGATGCTGCCTTCCTTAGTAAAAATAGTTTGAGCATCATTGTAGTAAATAATTCATGCACACCTGAAACTTACATAGCATTATGTTACTTCAATGCATGTATCTTTTCATTAATGAATCCAATGTATAAATGAAATAAATGCACCACTTCATTAGTACAGCAAATGTGGTAACATGTTGTAAAATGATGACAAAATATAACTATGGTCTCCTCCTTCCACTCCAGCGAACTCTACCACACCTCCTGGGGTGTTCGCACCCTGCTCTGCAGCCCTAGCTGAGAGGTCCCTGGCCGGCCTGAGGCTTTGTATGCCCTGACTGCTGGCAGACCTGCGGGCTCTAGAGAAGAAATCCATCGGGAGCTGGGAGAGGAAGGGACTCGGGTGTCTAGTTGACATCACCATCTTGTCTTGTAACTGAGCTGAGTCCAAAGTCTGGTGGAGGTCGTGCCCCCTGAAGGGGGGTTGCTGATGAGAATGAATAGCCCCAGGGAAAATGCTAAGTTTGCAGTTTGGGGTGGAGAGTCTGATGAGAAATAAAAGGGACTGAAGGAGAAGGGGAAGAGGGTTGTCATGATGTAGGAATAGAGGAATCAGCTGCAGAAAATGTAGCCACCAAAATTGAGAGTTTGGAAGTCAGATGCCAGAAGTTTTTGAGCCGTCGGGATACAGAGTTTCAGACTGAGCGTTTTTGAAATCTTTAATGACTTTGGGACCAGCGACTTTGGAGGCTTTGCAAGTAGCCAGCAACGGAAACTGCTCCCAGTTTTGTTTTTGCTGCAGCCGAAGGAAGAAGGCAGAGGCCCGAAGCGGGCGCCTTCCTAAAATGCCTGAGTGCAGTCTGTGGGGCCGTCTGGCTGCTGTAGTTGCTGTTTGCAGTGTTGTTGGCCTGGTGCTGTGCTGGGGCACCATGGCAGCCCCAGGAGCATCTCCAGTTGTGTTCTGCGTCGTCCTTGTGAGTTGGAACCTGGCCTACTCTCTGGCTGTTGCATGTCTGCAGAAGAAGGAAGACGCCATTTTGGAAACATGGCCTATTGTTTGGAAGAGGAGCTCCATGTCAGCAGTGGCGGGAAGACGCCACCTTTGTTACTTTTCTGGGACTCAAAGGACTGGACATTGCTTTAAGTAAGGTAAACGGCCATATGTTGACTTCAGTAATTCTTTGCTTTTCCCTGTTTGTTAAATAAATCCCAACATTATTGGTGTTCCCTAAACCTGAGTAGTCTTGCAAATGTGCACACGGGTACAGAACCAAGATAGTGACCGGTAAGCAACTGGGGCACCTGCCTTTGCCTAAATTTAAAAGGCCTCATTTTCCCTGTATCAGTCTTTTCACGTCCTATCATTTGGTTAGACCGACGGGTCCCAATCCTAGTGGAGGTGAGAAGCTTAGGCAGGTATGTTTTTGTGTTGTTGTTGTTTTGTCTGTAGTTTTGCAGGTAAGGATGATTTTTATTCACTTTGGAAAACTGCTCAACTGGATGAGGCTGCCTTCTGTCTTTTGTGGATGGTCAGAGTTGAACAGGAATGAAAACTAAAATGTATTTTTCCAGGAAGGTTAAAAATAAAACCAGGAACAAACACTGGTCTGTGCCCCCTTCCTTCCCAAAAGGTTGAAGAAGGGATTATTTTATGACAGATACATGGCAGATTTATAAAAATTTGATTTTGCCTTTTCTTTTTTCGGGGTGTAGTACTACAAACCTCTTATATTTTACTGAGACTATTATATTTTCCCAGCTGCTCAGGAAGGAGATGAATAGGAATGAAATTAAATTTCACTTTCACGCTTGAGCGTGGCTCTGTGTGTGTGTGTGTGTGTGTGTGTGTGTGTGTGTTACATGTGTGCATTTTAACTCTGACTAGCCAGGTATTGCTACAAAAAGTAGGCCATATTTCTATGATTCACAAGGTAGAAATAATTTGTATATTTATTAGGATAATTTCCCAGCAGACAATAATACATTTTCTTGGCCTAAAAAAATTCAGTATGTATCAGCAACTTTCTAACCCAGGAAGTCTCTCCAGGCAGGTGTAAATTTTTCTAATTTGCACAAGATGTCTGGACTAATGGTGGCCCTTGTGGTGACAGGGTTAATTAAATGGTTGTGCTCTAGCTACTTCTGCTATCAACTTCTCAGCTCTTGCTTCTGGAACATCCCCCCACCCCCAAACAATATTCTCTCTGAGGAGTGCAGAGTGGAGTGACAAGTACTTTCATTTATGTGACAGCCCTTTATTGGGCCTCTCCCTTGGGGCAGCCCACTGTTCTACCGGGTTGGATGTGCAGTGAGCTGAAGGCAGAGGCACACCTCCTCCTGCCTGGCTCTGTCACAGCCAATGGCAGCCATGTAGGGCTTCTCTCCCTTCTCTGCAGTCAACTGACTTTGTA